>JAQIWG010004739.1:0-15534 GCA_034695025.1 Chamaedrilus cognettii | reverse complement strand
TGGCCGAGAGGTGAGTGAGGGGGTGGGGGGACAGTGGGGAAGTGAGGTAGCAAGAAATGGTTATGAATTAAGGGACAGTTTCTGGCCAAGAAAATGGGTTTGAGGTTGAGGCTGTGGTTGTTAAAGGGATGCCTTTACCAAGCGAAGGAAGCTGTTGACTAGAGGGCTGAGTAGGAAAGTGAAGAAGAGGATTGTGAAGGCGGTGGTTTGGTCTGTGGCATTATACTGCGCTGAAACTTGGACACTCAAGAAGGGAGGACATCAGAAGAATAGAAGCATTTGTAATGTGGGGATGGAGAAGAATGGAGAAGATTAGTTGGACAGAGAAGATAACAAATGAGGAGCTATTGGGGAGAGTGGGGGAAACAAGGACTATGATCGAAATGATAGTGAGAAGAAAGAAAAACTGGATTGGACATGTAATGAGAGGGGAGGGTTTGTTGCGAGAGGTGTTGGAGGAAAGAATGGAGGGCAAGAGAGGACCGGGAAGGCCACGTATCAGAATGATAGACGACCTGCTTGAGAAGGAATCGTATGTGGGTATGAAGAGAAGGGCTGAAGATCGGATAAGGTGGATGGTTTGGAAACCAAAGACCTGCCATGTGGCAGAGCACGGAAGAGAGAGAGAGAGAGCTGTGGTTGTTCTTGGGGCAAAAGTTGAGATCGTGGCTATAATTGAGGTAGGGAACATCTGTAGAGATCGTTTTGGGTTTGTTAGAGTTTTGTGGGTTGTGCAGACAGCTGCTAGTCAAGGCGTAATAGAAGAGAGTGGGTTTTGGTTGTGGCCATGGTTAGAGTTAAGGTCAGGATATGTGTACAGACAGCTGCTGGTGAAGGCGCGTAAGTCGTAGGAGAGTTTCGGTTAGGGTTTAGGTATGGTTATGGTTGTGGTTAAGGCCGGATTTAGGTCGGGTTATGATTTTAGTTAAGGTCGGAT
Source organism: Chamaedrilus cognettii (assembly GCA_034695025.1). NCBI lineage: Eukaryota > Metazoa > Annelida > Clitellata > Enchytraeida > Enchytraeidae > Chamaedrilus > Chamaedrilus cognettii. The sequence goes on along the minus strand of JAQIWG010004739.1, from coordinate 14,597 downwards.
TTTGTGTGGTGCACAGACAGCTGTTGGCGAAGGAGCGTCAGTCGCGGGAGGACGCCGAGCGTCAGCGCAGAGAGCTGGAGGACCGTCTGCACCAGTACGAATCTGACTTCGACAAGGCGCGATCTGGTACGACTCACTGCACCTCTTGTCGCTTAAATGTTGACCTGTGAGTGTCTTCCCGAGCTTGCCGCAGGCAAGCCCAGAGCTGCTTGTGGCCCAGAGCTGCTTGCCTTGAATCGTTTTTCCTGTGTCCAGAACTGGCGAGATCTCAGGCGGTGGCCCAGGGCTCCTTTCCTTATGCCCTTCCCCTGTGTATGTTTCAGAGCGGCCAGGTCACAGGTTGTGGCCCAGAGAGAGATCCTTGTACCTTTCGTCTGTGTTTGTTTCAGTGCTGGCCAGCACGCAGGCTGTGGCCCAGAGCTCCGTTCCTTGTACCCTTCCCCTATATTCCATAGCTGGCGAGGTCGCAGGCAGTAGCCCAAAGCTTCTTTCCTCTTACCCTTGCCATTTTTTTTTTGTCAACCCAAGCCAAGTCTGCGTGCTGTGCCATCCATGCTCTGGCTTTGACTCCAATGGGGGTTACGGCCTTTTCAGCTTGTTATCTCTCTTGAATCCTGAACTGCAGCTGAGTTCAGGCCCTCCTAGAGTGCGCAGATTCTGCTGGATGTCATAGACTGCCTTTTCAGGCAGCAGGGACAGGTGATACAATTACCCTTGCGCTATGTTCCAGAGCTGGCGAGGTCGCAGGCGGTGGCGCAGAGCCTGGAGCAGCGCATGGAGCGAGCGGAACTGGAGCGACGAGAGCTCGCCGCCGCCCAGAGGCGCGCGGAGGAGGCAAGGGAGCAGGCAGAGCAGGCCGCCTACCTGGAGAAGGAGGAGAGGGAGAGAAAGGTAAGAAGGGAGTACGTGGAGAAGGAAGAGAGGGAGAGGAAAGTAAGGAGGGAATACCTGGAGAAGGAAGAGAGGGAGAAAAAGGTAAGGAGACTGACGGGACAGGGATAAGTAGAGGGACACTTGAACAGAAACAGGGAGAGGTAGAAATACCTGGACAGACAGGGAGAGGTAGAGACACCTGGACAAAGACAGGGAGATGTGGAGGGGGATGTGTAATGTGTATATCTGTCTAGGATAAAGTATCATATGCCAACGCGTATATATGCAATTTAAGTTGTTCACAAGTACAATACCATGCAGGCAATCTGGCTAGGCTTCAGTAGGCTGGCTAGTGGTTAAAGCTTCGACTGCTTGCATTGTAGACTTCTTTATCTATATTTCCTTATTTCATCACGAGGACAGCCAAACAACCACACATAAATAAGGTTGCGCAAAATATCACTGTGCCATCAGTTTTAGCAAGATAGTTGTCCAATAAGAATAGACATGTCGTGTACGCCCTGGGGCGTCTTTTTGCCCATTTTCTAGCGTTGTGAACCAGTACCAACTTTAGTCTGTCTGGGCTATTTTAGCTTATTGCGTTTTGGTGAGGACACTAGTCAATGGCAGTGCGCCACTCCGCTCGCTGCGGCCCTGGTACCAATTTAGCCATTATAAGTTTCAGTTGAATGTCTCTAGCTACAGGCCTACTTCTCGGTCGTTCTTATGTTTTAGGATTAGGCCTACTCTAGTTTTCTTATTGTAGCTCTATGCCCTATTTGATATGAGAGTCAGTTTGTGTAAAGGTCAATTCAATATTGATTGTGCCACAGAACTCGATACATCTCAACAACACTCTACTTTGACAGCAGCCTATTGTTGTCTGACGTCTGACTGTGTCCGTCTCCAAATTCAGATTATCAGGGATACAGAAATTTGACCCGGGCCGTTTTCACTTTCCCTGCAAGTTGAGCCGATCCCCCCCTTGTAGCTTGCTGTTGACTGCCTTGACCAGGGGTGACGGGCGCTACCGTGGAGGCCGTAGGGTCCTTTCCTACAGTGGCCTTTCATATGCTAGAATGTAGAACATTCTAGTTTGTAGCACATTCTATAATATGTAAATACTGTCCACAGTGTCGGGCGAGCTTCCCTCTTCCTTCACAGGTTCAATCTTGTCAGTGCTAGGCTACACCAATGTACCCTATAGCTCGCTCGCCACTGTTTCCATGCTGACCATTGTAGTTGGCTATGATCACTGCAGGGGCGCAGGCCAAGGGTAGCCTATTGAAAAGATGCTCAAAGCTTGTCATGTAGGGGGTGATAGCCGCTATTTGAAAACTGGGTATAGTCCCTTAAAAGAATGTTTATTAATAATTTCAAATTTAGAACATTAGAAGAACTCTTAAATATTACTTCACTACAGATAGCTAGGAGGTTATTAATCTAAAGATTGGCCTCAATACAAAACTGTTGCTCAATAGTATCTCGATATTGAACGTTGCAATTATTGTACGCTGATAGAGTTCCATATCTTAAAAAAAGACGCGATGGTTTTTTTATCCTCTATTACTTATTTATGACTACACTCAGTCCTCAAAGTATTTCGTGTACAACGGCACACTCGAACACACCCGCCCCTGGCGCCCCCTGTGCAGGAGCGCGAGGCCGCCGAGGCGCACGCAGAGCTGGAGCGTCGCATGGACGAGGCTCGCCTCAAGGAGGCAGAGACGCGCGCCCTCCACGCCCAGCTGGAGCGCGCGAGGGCCGACATGGAGCAGAACCAGCGCGCCCTCCAGGCAGCCCTTGCCGCGCCCCCCGCCGCGCCCCCTGCACCCCAGGGTGGGGGGCGCGCCCTGCATGTGTTTGAGGACGAGGACGACGACTCTCGTGAACATAGTGAGTACCCACCCCCCTTAGTGCCCAGTGGGGGGCGCCCTCCTTCAATATGGAGTAGGTGTCGCCCCCCGTCACTATCCAGTAGGGGGAGCCCCCTTCTCTCACTACCCAGTAGGGATCACCCCCCCCCTGCACTACCCAGTTGGGATCATCCCCCCCCCGCACTACTCAGTAGGGATCGCCCCCCGCCCCCAGTACCCAGTAGGGGGTGCCCCCTTTTCACTACCCACAAAGTCCTCACATCAACTATGAGACCATGCGCTAGAGGCCCTTCAGCAAGGCTGTTAAACACACAAGTGTTGCTAGCTGCTAACCCCGTGCAAGATAATTATATATTTGGTTGGCGTCAGGAAGGGCATGAGGCCGTAAAACCCGGCTCCTGCAGTCCTCATCAGTGCGCAAACGTCTATGCCTGCACATATGAAAACATGGACATTGCGGGATTAGACGATCAAAATGGAGGTTAGTTAGTTTCAGTGTTCAGTTATCACCAGGCACAAATGACGGCAAACGCTATACGGGCTGGTTTCTCCAACACGGATGTAATGGTGATTCAGGATTTAACCGATCTTTTTGCATAGGCTAAATCCTGAACTACCATTAAATCCGTGTTGGAGAAACCAGCCCTACGTGTGTCACAACGATAACACTCTACATGTTTTCTGCGTACCGCTTAAAAAAAATTAAATTTCTGAATCTACATTGATGACGCTGGCGGTTTAAAACAAATTACTTATCAGCTATTGTCAGTTGGACCTAATTTCAAACATGCACACAATATTGCAATAGAGAGCCCAATTTCGAAATGAATGACATATGCCTTCACTGTACTCCTGCAAACCAAGCTCAAGCTAGCCATCTTTCGCTGGCGACAGCAATGAATTCAAAATAACTATTACAATCGCCATGTTGGCCGGAACACCCCGGCGCAGACCAGTGTGCCCAATTTGTAGCCGATACGCAAAAACAGCGGAGTGTCATATCTTAGCGACTCACGTCCTTTTGCATCGGCAACGAGACCAGCATGAAATTGATGGATACTTCCACTGCACACTTTTGAAACAGTGAACTTGCATTTTTCGACTTAAATCCTGATACGTGGATGCTCAAAGTGCTCACTTTGGGCGTCCAGAGTTACTTTGTGCGTCCAGAGTTAAGATGTGCGCTGTGGTGCGTAGACAGCGTGATGTGACCTTTCCTTGTGATTGCCATGTGCAACTTGTGTTGCAGGTCATATGCTGCAGTTCAATGAAAACGAAGTAGTGCCGCGCCCCGAGGAGGACCGAATCACTCGCGTCGAGAAGAACCAGCGTATCAACCAGCAGCTCAAGGTCTGGGCACTACTTTCTTGTAGCCGCTGGGGACTACTTGTTGAATCGACTGGGACTACTTGGTTGTGGCATCTGATGATTCTTTATTGTGGCGACGGGGACTGCCTTCTTTTAGCGACTGGGACTTTCTTTTTGTGGCTTTGAGGCTAGAGATTGCAGCTGATACTACTTTTTTACAATGGCTGGGGCTGCTTTTCTTGTCTTTCATATTACTTTCTGGTGGTAGCTAGGACTAATTTCTCGGGGAGACTACTGCAATTGTAACTATCTTCAGTACCGTAGTGTGTATCAATTTAACTTCAATGATAATAAGAATTTTCTGACAACTTTTAGAGTGCTGTAACATGACCGAAGTTATCACAAGGGCGCTGCACACAAACCAACAATGTAGCAGTGAGAACAAATGCAGTTCACCAAGCATCAGACACATGGATGAAGCCTAAGGCTAAACCTGCGAAAGAAATGACAGTTTATACAAAGTTTATCCAGCCAAATAAACAGTTTAGTTTTGAGTTTTTTTGTGAACAGGGTTAGGGAAGATGCCTTCTTGGCGTGCAGCAGCAGACTGTCCCCAACCTCTGCTGCTCTGCTCCGTTATGGCTCTGGGACCTGTTTCTCAGTTGATCCTAACCAAATTTTAATCTTATGAAGTTCTTAAGAAAATCAAAAACAAATCCTATCGTTTTTTATTTGTAGCTCCTCACTGCCACGCATTCTAAACCACGGGTTCTCACTGCGTGTTTTGCGGAACACTTGTATAAGTTGGTAGCCTGCCGGGCGAGTGGCCAACGAACAGAAGAAAAATAAATATTTTGATATAATTGTTTTTTTGCAACTATTTCAGTTAGTGTCAAGTTATAAAATGTGTCAGAAAAACTAAAACACCGAAGTCCAAGTTGTCTAGTGATAGTTTTAGTGACTTCATGGTCAGGGCCTAGTCACAGTCACCAAGCTAGTCCTGGTAGTCAGTGAATTTGAGCCTCTATATTTTGGACTATATAGAAATTAGCCAGTACTGATCAAGTTCGTGATAGGCCCATGTACTGATCAAATTTGTGATCTTCTACAGTAGGCCATCGAAGTGCCGAAGTGGCCTTGCTTTGAAAGCACCTTTTATTTCTCCCACAACAAAAATTTTGCGTTATAAAAAACAAAAATTAAATGCGCTTGTCAATACCCCATTCCCCCTTGTAGTTAACTAGGCCTCTGGCTATCAGCATACGTGTCTCTCTGTCGGACTTGTATTGCGCCAGTCCTTGATGCGTCTCTGACCTCAGCCTTGTGCAGACCCTGACCTCTGACCTCTGCCCTGTGCACAGAACCTGAGCGCTGACCTTGCCGTGGCGAAGGTCGCGACGCAGGTGACGCGCAACGACATCCTGCACGAGCAGAACCTGGCGCATGGACGCGACAAGTACAAGACGCTCAAGCAGATTCGCCAGGGAAACACCAAGCAACGCGTCGACATGTTTGAGTCCATGTAACGAGAGCCCTCATTGGCTGGCCGCGTAGCAAGCACAGCCATTAGCTGGCCTTGTAATGAGTGCTGCCATTGGTTGGTCTCAGTATGAGCATTCTCATTGGCGTTTCTTGTATTGAGTGCCGGCATTGGTTGGCCTTGTTTTGAGTGCTCTCATTGGCTGGCCTTGTAACGAGCACAGCCATTGGCTGGTCTTGTAATGCGCTACCCGATTGGCTGGCCACGTAACAAGCGCAGCCATTGGATGTAATGCTTGTAATAGCGCCCTCATTGACTGGCCTTGTATTGAGCGCTCTCATTGGGTGTCCCTATAACGGGTAGTATCATTGGGTCATGTAACGCAAATATTTATAACAAATAGAAGACAGTCATTGAGCCTTACTACGCGCTCTCTCATTGGTCCAAGTGGCGCTCCTTGATCGAGATTGTCATATCAGAGGTTAGGAGCACTGAGTCCTTCGCTTTATACTCAATCGTCTGTAGCCTATAGCCTGTCGATTTATGTAACTGTAATTGATCGACGTACTAGCTCTATCATTGATCTATGTAAGAAGCTTTCTCATTGGTCCATCAAATTGTTATTGAACCAAATATTATAAGAAGTTGTCTCATTTGTTCATTTAGCGCTTAACTATTGAATTTATGTATTGAATTCATATCAGTGATTGGTACTTGTAGATCTAGGATCTGTGTATCTATCTACACTGATCTTAGACCTGTTCTTGGTTAAGCATTTTCTAAATCCTTCATCACACAAGGGTTACGTAAGCGTGAACGAACGTAGCGTCATGATCACAAGTGATTGCGTGGTCACACATGTGATTTCACAGTCACGCATGTGATTGCATGGTCACGCATGTGCTGCACAACTAGCAGGCCATTCTTGTAGACGTTATTCAATATAATGCTTCTACAGGGTTTCCACTCATCTGAGGAACTTAAAGCGTCGGAAAATTGTTGGATGCTGGAATAGTAGGAGAAGTGTCGGAAATTTATGAGATTGATATGTTTGAAGGTTTGCAGTCCAGAGCTACTCAGACAAGTCCTAAGAGGTGACTGAAGAAGGGGAGTGATTCATTGCTTGGCCCTGAGGCACTGAATTGGACTGTATGATCTTTGTTACTACAGATGGTCCTTAAACCCCAAGGTGAGAACTTTTAAGGCACCAATTTTTCCTATATTTCTGAGATACTTTTTTGTACGCGCATGGCATTTGGCACAAATTATTTTTGTAATAATACAGTTGCAGCATGATATATCTTTGATGGTGGGTAACAAGTTTTTGTAGCAGAATTATAATTGTGTTATGAAGGAGGAAGTCGAAACAAAAGATCAGTTTGGTGCTTGTTAGCAAGTATGACACACTTTTAAGACACGTTGCAAATGATAAATTAGACTGAAATTTTCAGACTCGGAGTCTGTAAAAGCCATTAGAGAGTGAGAAGCCTGTGTTGAAATCTTTGCCAATAGTACTTGCAGTATTTTACTGATCGTGCAAACTGTGACAGCTGAATTGTGTTGAACAGCTGAAGCTGTTGAGAACTGTGACGGATTTATTTAGTTTTTGATGAAGGAATCTCGCGGTCCTTCTGTCATGAGTTGCGCTACTCTGCATCTAGGCAGCGCTCAACTGTTTCATTTTCTAAGTTACTGTGAGGATTTGTTGGCCAGCGGTACAGCCAGAAGGCAGTAGTGGAAACAAGGGTGCGCTAGCCCCACCGTTTAGGAGAAAGCAGTGTGGGTGAACGGTATGTAGTAGGTTGCAAACGCCTAGATCTCATGAAGTTAACAGAAGCTTCATCTAGCTTCCAGAAGCTAGATGAACTTATTGATGCCGTAAATGCAAACAGCGCTGTGCTAGATATGACGCTGCAAGCCTTGACACCTATGGAATGAGTTACTCTGAAATTGAGCAAATGACATGCGTGAAGTTTCACGCAGAATTAGTCAGAATGCGTTTAATGTACGTTTAACGTGCGTCGAAAGATGGCAAAGGTTAATACTTAGCTCGGAGCGCCATCGTGATGCTCCTTTTGACGATTCTTACTGCCGGTTGCTCGACCTCGATTTGAAGTATGATTTAATTTTGTAATCCAAATTGACCCGTCAGATTATTCTATACAATTCTCTTATAGATTTTCATTGGTTAAATCTGACTGCAAAATTAAATCGCACTTCAAATCGAGGTCGTGCAATCGGCAATAAGAGTAGTTTGTGTGCACAATTCTGCACTGCGTCAACGTTATACAATCATTGAAGCTGGCATGTAATTAATTGCATTTATTTATTTATGGATCAATACTGCTACTGCACATCAGTGGCTCCAGCATGACCAATGATATGGGAAAAAACTGATTCTTTTCATCATCCAAGAGCAATTTAACAATTCTTGAGGAATAACTTGAAGTTGTTCTGAGATCTTCAGATTTTCAGAATCATCAGAATCTCAGATGCATTAGATTGTGATCAAAGCCTCTGATCTGAGTCAGATCAAAGTCGTCTAAGAACTGTCGAGTTTGTGTAACGAGACAGAATATTTGAATTGTTTCGAGCATGTGCAAAAAGTTCAGTTGCAAAATGTTTACAACAGTTCGTAATAATTACGTGGAGACGTGTACTGTCGAGACCCGTACTCATTGTGCCCAAGATCTGATTTGTATTGTTAGCTTTTGCGAGCCTTGTTTTGCTTCTCTATTTAAGAGGTTTTTATTTTTTTTAAACAGTATGAGTTAGTTAGGTGATGGCCAAAGATGGAAACATTTGCAATGTGTGTAAATGATGAAGCATCAAGTATTTATTCTTGTCTGCTCTCTGAGTGTTTCCACCTATAGGACTCGTAGACTGGCCTCCATCTTGTGTAGATCTCTCTGCTCTGCCTATACAGCGTGGCGCTGTGGTGTAGTGGTTAAGGCGTCGGACTTCGAGTCCAGAGGACCAGGGTTCGAGTCCGTGCGCCGACAACTATGAAACCATGCGTTACATGTCCTTCTGCAAGGCTGCTAAACACACAAGTGTTGCTAGCTGCTGACCCAGTGCCAGATAATTATTTATTTGGTTTGCGTCAGGAAGGGCATCCGGCCGTAAAAATCCAGCTCCAGCAGTCCTGATCAGGGCGAAAACGTGCAAACCTGTGTGAAAACAAATACATTAATAGATTACACTATAAAAAGGATGTTAGTTTAGTTTTCTGCCTATACTCAAGGATCTGATGATGTCTGTTCAGCAGGTTAAGATTAACCCTGATAAAACATGAGTTTTACACTTGATTCTTCTAGAACATGCAACTACTGAACCTTTAAAAACTGCGTAAGTCTACACCACCACAGTCGATTTTCATACGTAAAGCTACTCATGCTGGCGTCACACTAGGTGTACAATTTTCATCCAACCATCATTTTCGGCAGTCTGCCTGCTGAACTTAACCCTGTTCTTAAGTGTAGACAGGGCAGAGAAATAGAGCATGCAATAAATGACCTTGCATTCGACCTTGATGTAGTTCTCATGTACATGGTTTGTTTCCTCAGAGCAGCCTGTTTCCATGTACTCTTCTCGGATAGTTGATTTGTACTCTATGTTTTGTGTTCGTTTTGACTTGATTTGATCTAAAATCATTCCGCAGTAGTGTAATTAGTTTGTGCTCTTGCCTTTACAGCTGTGATTAGGGTTAGTATTGCCTCATTTGTTTTCATTTGGGTTGCACCATGCCTATCCGTTGTAGTTTAGTGTTGGAACATGATAGATAATATTTGTCGCACTTTAGTACACATTTATGTGGTTAACACATCCTTTCGTATCACAGGTACATCGATGATAAGAATCACCAATATATTATACATAGTGATTCAGAAAAATGGGAACCAGTAGAATGATCATTACAACTCAGCCAATTGCCAATCGATTTATATGGAAATAGAAACAATAATCCCAGAGAGATTTGTGATTATAATAAATTCATAGTTTATGTTCAAACTGTTCATCATTAACTGCTACACACGCACGAAGATGGCCGCGCCACTGTTTGACTGACGCGTCATTGACGCGCTGGTCCAACTCTTCCCACGCATCCATGATGCGCTGTCATAGATCTTCAATGTCGCTGAAATTTCTTCCATAAACTCTTTCCTGCATCACACTCCATATTTTATAAGCCATCGGATTCAAGTCCGTGCTGTTTGGTGGCCAGAGTGTAGGAGGAAGTCCGGGTTTCGTTTTGTAGCAGTTCAACTGTCTCGAGCTTTGTGCGCCGGTGCGCCGTCTTGTTGGAATGTGTAAAAATCTGAACTGTTAGGAAATCAAGATCAATATTCTACGAGCAATGGTACAATACTATATAGGCTTACGACGTTTGGTAAAAGTTTGATGTAAATCGATTGGCAATTGTTTGAGTAATAATGATTATTCTACTGGTTCCCGTTTTCTGAATCACCGTGTAGATGTCACCGATATGATGATGTATTGTAGTAATTCATAGAATCTCGCTGTCCTACTGTCTCCAATAGTATCCGCACACCTTTCGGTAAAAATGAAGAAAGTTCACCGTGGCGTTCGTTTGACCAAATAGACGCGGGACCGCTAGGTGTGCGCGCTGTCGGTCAAATAAACGCCAACAGCCGTCGTTAAGGTCACTGTGATCTTAAGAAAAAGAAAGATGCGTGCAGCATTCGTCGTTGAGCGATCATGACGTCAGGTCTGCACGCCAGGACGAGTCCTCTACGGACTATTGTCCTTAGCGACAAAACTTCCTTCGTTTTGACCGAAAAGTGTGCGGGCACTATAACACTCTCAGCATACTCGAGTCATATCCCATATTGATCATTGATGCATTTAAAATTACAGTTGTTTTAACTTCAACGCCAGGTATGCAAAAATGCAATAATCTATACCACCGTACTTTAGAGTCTACTCAAGGCCACCCATCCAGGGTTTTTCTACAGTGAGTCACAATGTCATGATCAACTTCTTCCTTTTTTACATTGTAAGATAAATGACTTTATAGCGAAGATACGTGTACGGTAGCATTAACATTGTTCAACATCTGTTTCCGATTCGGTGTCCATGAATTCTGCTTGGAAGTTGGAGATATTGCAAATCGTATCTGCAGTTGGACTCCACTGAGTGAGGTAGTCTAGACCTGACCAGATACAATCGATTTTATATCATTATGCATTTTATAACGGTAACCCGAGAAGATTTTCTTGACTGTTATACCTAGTAAATCTCGTTGCAAAATGATTTTTTTTTTCAAAAAAGGTAAGTTTTTCTTTCAAACATATCTTTCTGTTGCAACATCGGAGTAAATTATTTTTCAAACGTGGCTAAATTAGCAAAAAACAGCAAATTTAAAGCCTCTTGTCTAAATCACAGAAATTCGGCATACTGAAATTTAATACATGTAGTGAGGTAAATATATCGAAGCTATACGTTCGCATTGAATTGAGTCCCAGATAAGGCCCGGAGCCACGCTTGGCGCAGTGTGCCTCGATACCAGCAAGCTTCGTTACCAGTGATACCATTGGACCATAATGGAATACACCTAGATTCTGGGCATCTCGGCCAAAATATACCCAGATTGTGAATTTTTGACAAAAAATACCCAGCTCCCATTATAAAATGCGTCGTTTTATTTATAAAAGATACCTAGATATCTGGGTATTTCTTTTCAAATCAGATCCACAAATCGAGAAATGTATCCCTAAATCTAGGAATAAATACTGATAAGCACTGACATTGGACTGGTTCGTTACCAAGCCACTCACGCCATGGCTCGCGGCCCCCGATAATGAACTATTATGAGGCAATCGAAGTCTGCCACGCGCAGCCCTTAGGCATAAATTGCTGCGCCGCATCCAGCGCCAGTGTTCTCACTAAACATCTATGATTTTGCTCGGCGAATGTCTGCAAATTGCTCGATGTTGCTCGGTCCCATGTTGCTGCAGTACTGGCCAGAAAAAAATGAGTATGTGCCGGAGAAAACTGTCACTTTCTCCTTTTGTGCACAAGTCGCCTTAGCAGTGCAGATTATTCTTGAGGCCATTCTTAACGGTGCATATTTACTTTCAGGCCCTTTCTTTACAGTCCATAATAATTTTTTTTATTGGTTTTAAAATTGCTCGATTTGCTTCAAATTGCTCGAAAAATTTCCTGATTTTTTTCATGGTAGCTAAATGCGCGATAATTGCTTGATTTTGACACTACTCGATGCACTGCTCGATTTGGATTGTTTTCTTGATAATCTAGCAATTGCTGGATAAGTGGGAACACTGCTTGGCGCCTGTTGATCGCAACCACTGAGATCTGTAACTTTGTATGGTTCAGAAATTGTGGTGGCTGCTGGAATTTTTAACTGGAAACGTCACAGTGAAGCCAAGAATTATTGGTACTTTCCTTTCATTGCTTGCGAGCGAGGGGGGGGAGGCAGTGACAACTCCAAGGGGGTAGTCTACAACTCCAAGAGGGGCAATGCAAGTCAACCTGAAGGCTCCTTCATATCCTAGTTTACTCTCTTAACATTTATTTGCTCAACAGCTGACATTGTCCAGGTTTCCTGTATAAACCACACCACTGCTAACTCGAATCGCTAACATCACGCCAAGCCCCCTCAAATCTTACCGGTCTTTACAATATCTATCCATTTATTAACGTTTACCGCTAAAACTGTACGTTACAACGTTTTCAGACATTTTTCCCTCGCGGATTTTTAGCATAGACGCAAAAGCCAGAAAAAATGGAGACGCCAACATGACCTTGAGCTGGGGACGCCTGGCGTCATTGGCACACATGTAGAATTACCGCTACCGCTCAGAAATCAGGCTAATTAATCAGCGACGCTGCTTGGCTATGCAATGCTTGGGGCTCTATTACGCAATCTAAATATGGCCTCATTATCTCATATTTAGCTGCTCTAATGAGAGACAAAGTGTCGATATGGTAATGCACCTAATGACCAGTGCAAAGATGACGACGGAGGGTTGCAGATGGATGGCTCTACGTTTTAGGGTCCTCAATCAGACTAGCCTACCTGACACAAGCCTACCTGACACAAGCCTACCTGACACAAGCCTACCTGACACAAGCCTACCTGACACAAGCCTATCTGACACAAGCCTATCATGGACTGCGAGTACACATTCTTGTCATTCATGTCGTGTATGTCCTGGGCATGACATTAAACTACGTTCGGCAGCGTTGCCCCTGCTGCCACCATCGGGCAGGTCGGGCGCCACGAAGGGCATCTTATGTGTAAAAAAAACAATGCACAAAAAGGACAGCCGTAGACAGTCAAAAAAGTTCAGAATAAGTCGGAGCTGACCCCGGACTGTCGGCAGCTAACAGGTTGCAATGGTGAAATGGGGATTGGGGGTAGGGACAGCGGGTGGAGGGCTTGTGTCAATGGCTGCTAATTGCCTCCCCCGGCGTAGGCGGGGAATGCGGACACAAAAAGCGAGCGCGTGCGCGTGAGCTTGTGTGAGTACATACGCACTGTATGGTCGGCGAAACGTGGCATTTAGCATGGGCGTAGATATTTTTTGCAACTATGTTGCAATACCATACAACAGCTTTTCTAACAGTTTATCAACGGCTAAGCTGTTGGATGGTATTCTAACATACTTTCTGAATAAATACAGAACAACACCATTACTAGAGCAGTTTTAGCTATTTAGCAATTATTAAACCATAAAGTATCCATCCTAAATCTTTTCTATACGACTGTCCTTCGACGCTGCAAAACTCAGGTATGACATTGCATCAAGTTGTTCAAGTCCACACATTTCATCTGAAGATTTTTCATAGTTCAGAACGGTCAAGAACAAAAGAGTCCAACAAGACTTAGTGGATAAGGCAATGCGTAATTTAAATATGGATTGTGGTCAATACTAGTTTGCAATGAAATGGCTGGAAATAAACTGCAGCGTTCGGCTATAACGGCTTTTGGATTTTGCGTGGATATATATATATATAAAAAAAACTACATGTAGCATGAAGAGTCTATGCTGGTAAAAATAAATTGAAGCCAGTTGGGTCAAACTCTCTGGGTCAATGCTAGGGTTGCCAGATTTTCATCATCATTCAAAATAGTAAAGGACGCCAAAAATTAAGCATGCAATATTATTACTCAATTTTTTCACTAGATCTCAATAAACTACATAACTCAATTCCGATACATGTACGACATCAGCCTAGTTCACTTTTCCTATGGATTCAAACACCTAATGCTAGTCGACATATGAAATCTTGCATTACATCGTGGTATTTTATCATTTAGAAATTTATTTTTCAGTGAATTGAATACAGGTTTGTCGTAGTCGCATAATTGAAGCTTAGATCCGAGCTCAAAATAGGGACAAAGTGGCGTCCCTTATGCCCTTCATAAGGAACACCGGGCAAATGGCCTCAAAGAACGGAAGTTTCTTAAAATAAGTGACGTCTGACAACCCTACTCAAAGCACCGCTGGCTCATGTCTCTAGCTTGAACTTCTTATTGTGCAATTTCTCTTATCACTACCATGGCCCGTGGTCCTTCCATCTTCTCTACTGTACAATGTATGTAATATTGACGCAGTCGCACCAGCGGAATGTCCTCGAGATAGTCGGCTCATTGCCGAGAAGACAGACGGAGAGGAATGCGCTCATTGCCGGACGCCCGTTGTGCGGTAGCCACGCCAGACCCGCAGCGTGGGGAGGGGGGAGCAGAGGGGCAGTGCCCCCCTCCTGCCCTCCCTGTGCCAATGCTGTTTACCCCCTTGCTCTTCGTGCAAATTAAGGCTAACTTATGCCGCCTTGCCCCTGACAAATTGAAACAGAAGCCCCCTGCTCTCTGTAAATGAAACTTTTGCCCCCCAGAAGTGAGAAGAGGAAGTTTTTGACCCCATCCCTGCTTGCTTTTTTGATGTGATGTGAGATCGATTTGATTAAAAAGTGTACAGTAGGTCTAAGTGTGCACAGGGCCCAAAAATGTCTGCCCCCCTGCCAAAATTGTTGTCCCCCCACCCCGCCCCCCCACTCCGCCTCCCTCCCCC
>JAQIWG010004738.1:0-15535 GCA_034695025.1 Chamaedrilus cognettii | reverse complement strand
CCATATGGTGATTACAAAGATGCAAGCTGTTAGCATCATTACAGTCTCAGTCTACACTGGTGATACCAACATAAACGAACATAAATATGTGGGTGCTCGTCAGCAGCACCCCCACTGACCAGTGCCAGTGTCCAGCCTCGTCAGTGGCTCTTCTGTCCTGTGTCCAGTTATCCCCTGCTCGCACCGGTTGACGTCCTGATGCCCGGCGGGTACTTTTTGCCCGGCAGGATGCCCCGTAGGAGCCTGGTGCCCCCCAGTGTGTGTGGGGGGTGCGTGGTGCCCCCCAGTGTGCGTGGGGGGTGCGTGGTGCCCCCCAGTGTGAGTGGGGGGTGCGTGGTGCCCTCCTGGGTGCGTGGGTGTGCGCAGAATGACGTTGTTGGTGTAGTGCAGACTGCTCTTGCGCCCATGGTTGCTCACGACGGATATTGCCATTGGTGCGGACCGCGCATGATTCCCTCCTGCTGCATCAACACACAAACAACAGCAAATAATAGCAGATACTCTAAAACATGAAATTTTTGCTATACATTCTATTCATAGTGTACGTTGAGATTTGCTAAATTTGTTTTGTCAAACACGAGATAGCGGAGGACTGCCAGGTGTAGAAAGATTGGATGCCAGGGACCTGCCGTTCGTCAGTGCACTAGAGAGAGAGCAGGGGTATGGTAAAGCTGTAAGATTCTAAGTAACACGTTCATGGACCACAAGTCCGCAGTGTATATTTAGATTTGTATGAATTGTGAAAATTCGCACCCGTGACACCCCCCCCTCCGTCCGACGCCTGTTTGTGTTGGACGACGTTGTTGTTGGAGCTCTTGGAGGCCGAGTTCCTCGCCAGCTGGAGCCACTGGGCCAGGCCGCGGCGCCACGAGGGCACCAGGCGCTCAGCCGGGGGGGCCGTGGGAGCAGGGGGGGCCGGGGGCGTCCCCTTGATCCCACCCTCGACGAAAGTTTTGTCCACGTTCCTCTCGAGCTCGTGGGGTCTGGATCGCTTGTCGTCTTTCCGCTGAGAAAAGTTTATTGGTTTGTTGCTAAATTTGCTTATTTCTGAATGCATTTATCCAAATTCAATACATTAAGATAATTTGAAATAATTTCAAAATATTTTAGCAGGCTCTATCGGTCACTTTAATCACATCATCATCTACTCACTCATGTACCATCATCGTGTAATCAGTACAAAACTTAGTGTCTGCAGTGGTGCAACTTTTCAACCATTGTAAAGCCCTAACTAGACTAACACGTAAAATTCTAAGTTTCCATTCTCAAACCAGTATTGGCTTCATACCCACGAAACGATCTTCATCTCAGTATGTACCACTAGCATAAAATTTGATTTCACCGCCCACAAAAATGACAAAAACTCAGTCAAAGACACTGAAACGGCGATCAATGTTCCCTTTATGTACAGATCCAAGAGACGCCGCACACAAAAAGTTGATCACCAAGCACAAAAAGATTAAACGCCGTGCAGCAAAAATTTCTGCTGTCGACTAATAAATTGTAACATGGAACAGATGAAGCAAACGGTGACCTTGAAAATTCTACATTATTTTCAATGTTTCTTTATATTTAAAAATGCTATAGCAAAACAGCTGTCAAATTTTAGCTAATATTCAAGACGAATTCATTATTTTCTTACAAAACCACATACTACATAAAATGGTGTTGAAAAAACTCAATGAGAGCAGTAAACGGTGCACACAAGACTAACAAAAAAGTGTCTTTAAAAAAAAAAATTCGGCCCGTCACCCGAATTTTTTTAATTATAGGGAACATTGCAGCAGTACCCAGGATGAGGGTCGAGCGTCGTTGCCTAGCTCGCTGACCCCCGGTCCCCCCGGTCCTCCCGGTCCTCCCTGGCGCCGGTCCCCCCTCTGCAGGAGCCCCCCTATGACCGGGATGGTGCGCCTGACGCCGCCCGGCCGGGGGAGGAGCCTTGAGTCCTGGTCACAGCCCCCCTGGTCAGTGAAGGACGGCCGTTTGGTGTCCTCGAGAGAAGTCGTCACAGTTTTACCTGAAATTGATGGGCAGCAGATGTGATTAGCAGAGATGCGTTTAGCCTTAATAAAACATGCGTAGAATTACGTCTGCTCGTTTTAAAATAGGCAAGTAAGCAGCTTATTGTCATTAGGCTGGGATTAGGCCATAGTTCTGGAGAGAGAATTACGAGATTGGAAGATTGAGCAACTAAAACAGTCAGCTAAAAAAGTCAGCTGCTCAACCATCAGCAATTTTCTAATTAGGAGTCCAATTTACAGTTAAACCTTATTCAAGGCGTACCACGACCACTAAACATAACCCTGGTGGTTAGTGTAGTATTTTAAGCTGCGATTAGGCTAGTCCTATTTGTACTGGGGAATGAAACTCTGAGATTGGAACTGGAGTGAGAACAATTAGATCTGAAGGTTCGGTAAGTAAAACAGTGATGACAGCATGTGTGATGTTCTTGTTCTTTAGTATGTCAGCATTCCAAGCTTAAGTTTTGCCAGAGCCACCAGAGCCGTAGTCATTTGCCAGTACAAACGAGTAAAAGGTCTGCATATAAGAATAGTACACAAATAATATTTTAATAGTAGGATTTAATTTTAATCATTGCTATGTTAATGATTTCAGTTATTTTGTCACGATTATTGCAAGTGTTCAGTATCTGAGGCCAAAAAGTTTGCACAAATATTAAACCCTGAGAAACCAGAGCGTGCATTGATCAAAAATTAAAAAATAGAAAAGATAAAATCCTATCAAAGATATAATCATGAAATATAATATTATAAATAAAGCAAATTTTTTTGTTGTCGTGGAAACATTTTTTTGGTCCATGTTAAAAGACCACAAATTCAATAGGAAGTAAGCTATTGATAGCCGATCAACACTATTATTCTTTTAAAAAGCCAGTGTAATGCTAATCGTAGCTGAAACCATAATTCCACAATAATTTGTTCACACCATAAGAAGATTTAGTTGCTTTTCTTAAAATGGACATTAATTCACTCCCAATCCCACAAATGCACAATTAATGTGATCAAATATTTCAGCGCTAAGCAGTAAGACCGGTCGCGCCCCCCGGGACCCCCCCCCCGCTCCCACCCCCGCTATTCCCCCAGGCCCCAGTGGGCAGGCCCGCCGGGGCTGCTCGCAGGGTACGTAGCTGCATCATCTCTCGGTCGATATCGTAGCACTAAAGCAGTGGCGGAGCACCGAATTCAACATTGGGGGTGTGAAGCAGGCGTTTATTATACGGGAATTTAAAAAAGGGGGTGTCACACGCATTTTGGGTGTGTAAACGAGAATGGGGGTTGTTGTTGTTTTTATGGTTATTTATAAATGCGCCCATAATATGAATGGTACGCGTCCAGCGCAAATGGGGGTGTAGGCAATTATTAGACGACAATTTGAAAATAGGGGTATCACATGTATATTTGGGAAGTAACCGCGAACAAGAAAGTAAGGCTAGCTTTCATCAATGGAACGCAGGCAGGGTTACTCCATTCATTTTTGAGCAAACCTCAATAAATTATGGGTGTGCTTCCTCAGCAGGGGGCGTGCACGGGGGATGTCGTTAAACCTGTGATTTGATGATAGCTTAAAGCTCTCAACCGAATATTGTAATTACCAAATGTCTACAGGATAAAAAATTATCTTTAACCAAACGCAAAACCAGGGGCAGAGGTGTGTTCAATTTGACAGTTTAACTTAATAATTTTACTTCTCTGCGTTTCTTAGGTGATTCGAAACCCCCCGATCCAAATATTGGGCTGTTTCGAATCCCCACACCCCCACTCGCGTAGCGGTTCGCGGAAGGAATTCTCCTCGTTCTGAATTCATCCACAGACCGTGTGCAGACGCACGCTGCGCGCAGGAGAGAATCCCTTGGGAATCGATACAAACTGCATTCTTCCAGCAGTGGATTACAGCTGATCAAATGTTTTGTCTTCTGAAGGCAATTCGATGATCTAAGTTCTTAGTAGACCGCCTGCGAGACTGCACTATGGACCAAATTCATGTACAATATAACTATGTCCTACTGTAAGTAATCAATACCCTATACATTATAATTTATACACAGTGTGACTGTTACTTACTGCTTGTTGTAAGATTGTAGGTTAAGTTTAATTCGTTTTTATTTTATTGATTACTTTCCATCTTCTGACTAATAAATACACGCATTTAATTATGTGTATATAGATATACTTTATAATAAGATTTAATACTTATTATGTCCATAAGCAATTCAAAATTGACAAAAAATTTCTTTCAGGAAATGGGCCCAAGACCTTCTGACGTCACCCACACGCTGGAATAGGCCTATAGGCCTACCAATTTGCAAATTTATAAGATTATTGTCAACAAAAAATTGCTCAGTTCAGAACCATCTTAATGGCAAATACCCTGACCATTGTAATAATCCAATAAATGGCGCGACCAAAACGCAGGTCCCACATTAAAAAAACGCATGATCAATAATATGTCAACAGCAACCTTTGGATCAAATAACAAGATGTAATTTGATCATAACAAAATCTATTTCAAAATGATAAATAAAATACAATTCAAATTCAATGACATACCTTTGGCATTGGCAGGATAGGAGCCCCTTGTGTTTGGCAGGGCGGGAGACCGGTCGGGGGGTCCGGGGGGCCTAAGCTCAGAGCTCCCGTTAGTCTCCCGACTCTCGTCTCCGCTCTCCTGCGAGACGCTGGACGACGCGGACGACAAACGACCGTGCAGCGCTCGCCTTGGGCTGCATTATCAAACGTTAACCCAGCTCATGGTCAAGAACTAGGAGATTAATAATGGAAAACTTACTTTATTTAAAAACATAAGAATCATACAATAGCAATATGCAGTGTAAAGTACGATAAAAAATAGATGCAATTAAATAGAAATAAGAAATGCAACTAAAAAACTCCAATTTATCATATCTACACTACTTGAATGACAGTTTGATAACAATGTAAAAGCAAGTGCATCTAAAAAATCAATGATAACTAAACGAAATGAACACAATACTATCACTGTAATGAAATATGAAACATACACACATACCATACGTACAATGTGTCGGCAGGCCAGACGAGGTCGGTATTCGGCGAGTGGTTATCCCTCGAATGAATGCCCGACCCTCCCCCACCCACCGCTGCAGCGGGCAGCCTAAGCCACGCCTCCTCGCTCGTTCTTGACCTCACAAGCTCCTTCACCATCAAATCTTCCGAGCCAATCAGGCTCCTCCCCGTCTGCGATTGGACGCTCCGCGACAGATGCAACGGCGGTTTTGTCGCGGGCGCCGCGACGATAGTTGGAATTACGACTTCAGCCGCGTCATCAGTGTCATCGTCATCGTCGTCATCGTCCAATGACGTCACGTACGGCGTCACGTGGACGTTCGTTGCAGGCGTGACTCGCATTCGATCATCGTCGTCAAATCGGCGCCGCGACGACGAATAATCTGGGGGGCTCGTGGTAGGGTGATGCCGCCCCCCATGATACTTACTCGCGATGGGGCACCAGAGGGGCCCGGTGGGGCTGACGGCCTCGTCGGGGCTGAAGAACACGTCGAGGGCATGAGCCCCGATGTGGGAGAACCGCCCCCGCCGGGATTCGTACGAGGGGCTCCCAGGGCTCCGGCCCCCCCGCGACACCCCCACCGACTGCGGAAAATCTGGCGCGTCGCGGAGCCAGCACGGTGTTCCACCGGAAATGGAAGACGCGACAGAACGTACCGTTGTACCAGTGGGCGTGGAGAGCTGACCGTGGTCTGACCCTGCGGTCAGCGTCTCAGTGTCAGACTGACCAAGGCTTCCTTGGCCCAAACTGCAATGGCCTGGAAATTCCCGACTCAATCCGCTTGCACCGCCATATCCAGCTACAAATGACAACTGCGACTCGACGTTTCTCATCATCGAGTCGTCGTACGAAGTCGAGCGTAGGGGTAATTCCCCATGACAGCCGAGGGATCTGGCTGGGGGCAAGCTCGCCCCCGATGAGCAGGGTTCGATCCGGGAGGGGTCAAGCAGCCCCGTCGGGTCAATCGGGTTATCGAACCCATCGCGGGTAGATGATCGAGTAAATAAGCAAGTCTCCGGGTTAGAATCTGTATCGCCGCCTCCTCGGCAAGTAATCCAGTCCGGGTGGTACGCTAGCGATGTCCGGTGATCCCTGGAGTAAAGGGTGTCGGCTAGGGTGGAGTAGGCGGGGGGGTCGGCTAGGGGGTGCGGCCCTGCAGCAGCAGCAGCAGCAGCAGCAGCAGCAGCAGAGAGAAGCAGGGCCTCGTCACGACAAAGCTCCTCCTCCGACCGAAGGCCGCGATCACAGAACGACTTGAGCAGATCCTGTTTGTGAACCAGAATACAGCGCAGAGCTTAAAACTTTTAACTGACTTCTTTTAGATGTCTATTGATTCTCATCGTGCAAGTTAAATAATGATCATAAATATCAACGATAAATTCACTGCACAATCTACATCACTCGCCTGTTGCATAGCGTCGTCCCCGTCCCCTGCGGACTCGACAGCTTCGGCGAGGGTTCCTAGAAGGAAGCGTTCGCGCCCCACGCCCTCCCCGTCCCCACTGGGGGGGCTGGGGGGGCTGGACGACCCCTCGTTGCTGTAGCTGTCGATGAGGCTATCCTCGGGGGTCGCTCGGGGCGCCAGAAGCGCGGGGGGCTCCACCACTGCCACCACCTAGGGACGTACACGCAAGAGAATGTACAAGGTGGATGAAGAAAAACTGGGGGCTCCACCATTGCTACCGCCTGGCGGCGAGTGTGCAAGTGAATGTACATGGCGGCCAAACAAAAATGTAACCTCAAATGTTAACCTGAACAAAAATAGTACTCCATCATCATTCTTTATCATCTTTTACGTAAACTTTTCCGTGCTTGCACAGGTTGGACGTTTCCCACGATGAGACTCCCCCACAACTCCCGATTCTTTGCCATCTCTCTACTCATGCCTCGCTCCTTCATATTGCTCTTTACTGCCCTCTACTCTATCTACACAACTCACTTCATGTTTTCTCCGCGCTCCCTTTTCCAGCGATCCACTTCACTTCATATATCTACATGTTGATACCCAATCATCCTCATTCATGCATTCCGCATGTCAAACCACCTCAATCTCCCCATTCTCACCATGCCACTCGACACTCAATAATAATTATAAAAATTTTGTTGGTCAAATAATTAAAATAGGTTTAGTGTCCGTTTCTGCGCCCAGTGACGTCACTGAGGCCCTACCTCTTCCTTGATGGCCTCGGCCACGGACGCCTTGCGCAGTTCCGTGATGCTGGTCCTTGGGACGGAGAGGCGCGTCGACCCCGTCGACTTGAGGCAGTACTGCAAGGAGGAGGGGCGCCGCGCCCGACCCCCGGGCCCCCCGCCCATGATGCTCACCACCTTTGTGACGCGCGTCGTCGTGATGGAGGGGCGGCCGGAGGTGAGCGGCTTGGCCCCCGGGTCCTTCGGGGAGAGCCGCGGCGGCTGCGCGGCAAGTAGGCAAGGAACGGTTTGGAATTGACGCTAGCAGAGGTTTGCAGCGGAAAATCAAATAATTCGGCCTGACACCGTCCGCTGCTACCGATAAAACTATAATTACTGAAACATTCTCAGCGCTTAATAAATTTTTAATGCAAGATTTTTATTCTAATGATCAGCGGTAAATTGTCACTCCGGGTACAGGAACTACAGCCTGCCCATCACAGGCTTAATCCCCGTGATGTTGTCAATTAAATATATCTATTGAATATATATATATACTAAATGTTCTTATCAATTTACCATTGATATTACTATCCCCTATATTGGATTAATCATTGGATCAGAGTTTGGTTCAATGACTGAATTTTGCTGCACTTACTTTCAATTTTTTGTGGACTGCATATTAAACATAGAGTGTGCAACACTATTTTTGTGCATGTAATTTCTGCAAGTTTTACGGATGCAAAAAATTTGCCAAATTTACAAGCACATGAAAATCTCATGTTCACAGTACCTATATCTGTATTCCGCCTGATAAATTGCGGACAATGAGTACAATAATTCCATTTGTAAATTATCCAATTTTCATTACCACTCCACTGCTGGCCGCAATCCCATACGAGGAATCCGACACCTGCCCCTTCTTTCCCCCTCCCGGCACCCCATTACCCCCGGTCGTCACCCCCACCCCTGCCCCCACCCCACCCCCTCCATCTCCCTTCTGTTTGAGCGTCACGCCAGGATTGGTCACCGAGAGGTCAAGGGTCAGACTGAGCTTGGGGGGCGGCACCCTCCTCTGACTCAGGGGTATCCTCGTCGGGCCGTTGGCCGTCGCAGGGTCTGACACCAGGGGGGGCCTGGCGGCGGGGGCTTGCCCGGGGAGCCGGGTCCTCGAGGGACCACCTCCCATGGGGGTTGTGGCCCTGGTCTGTTGGCTCAGACCGTCGACGTCGAGGTGGCGGGGACGCTCGGCGGGGGGGACGGCCCCTGGGGGGAGAGAGTTTGGGGGAACGGCCCCCCCGGGGAGCTGGGCGGAGGATGTGGCCAGTGAAGGGCCCTTGGAGGCCGCACCGGCTGTGGACACGAACGTGAAGGTTGTAGATTGAGAGCGGGAAAGAAATGAATAAATATTTAATAGCTTCAGATTCATAGAAAATTAGACTGAACTATCTAAGGAATGTCACAACAGCTTTTGCTGTTGCTGTTGCCCTGTGTCCATAGTGTATACTATTTCTGTCACTTGAGTATTGAACTGAGCATTAAACATGTATAGGCCTACTTCTTGAATTAGCATTACACACGCGTTGTAATTTAATAAGAAAAATATTGGGCTTATAGTTTGTTTTGGCATCGAAAGGCGTCATCAGGGATCTCCGATCGCTGGGTTGTAGTTTTATCGTGATAAACGTTTGTAATCTGGTACAGCAATCAGTACAAACATATGACACTGTAGAGTCTATGGGAACAAATTACCGCTGTACAAAATGTGAATAAACTGAAAAACCGGCCTTAAAAAATGGTTGTCAAAACACCAGAT
This sequence comes from Chamaedrilus cognettii, assembly GCA_034695025.1. Taxonomy (NCBI): domain Eukaryota; kingdom Metazoa; phylum Annelida; class Clitellata; order Enchytraeida; family Enchytraeidae; genus Chamaedrilus; species Chamaedrilus cognettii. The sequence goes on along the minus strand of JAQIWG010004738.1, from coordinate 6,525 downwards.
CGACCTGAGAGAAGAATTAACACTTGCCTGGACGATTCTTTGGCTTCACTAAAATAACAAAAACAAAAATAGTGTCTTAGTTTCAATTTAACATAAATTTAAAACAACAATCAATAGTATGTACAGCCACAGCAAGGCGCTGTGGTGTAGTAAATGTAGTAAATGTGATGTAGTAGTAAGCGTTGGACTTTGGGTCCAGAGGAGCTGGGTTCGAGTGCCGGCGCCAGCAACTACGAAACCATGCGTTACAGGCCCTTCAGCAAGGCTGCCAAAACACAAGTGTCGCGAGCTGATAATATCGTCCAGGGTAATTTATTATTCTGGTTGGCGACAGGAAGAGTATTCGGCCGTAAAAACCCAGCTCAATATGAACCTCGAAACCTGTGTTAACATGGACACGGAGTTACAGGCTTGTTTGTAGCGCATAAGAATGGACGTAAAAAACGGTGATTATTACTTTATGTTATTATATACTTTTGCTTTTATCTTTTTAATCTTAGAATTCAGAAAATGAATGATAAATTGAACAATTTTGGAATGTCGTCATCTAGACCTAAACGAAACTGTATTCTGCGTTTATGTATCGAAACAAAACTCCTATGTTGTCAGTTTCACTGCGTCCAGCAACTAAACAGAATTTCTCGCCAGAACGCATCCGCACAACGCAATCATTTCTAAACGCGACCGATAATCCGCACAAATTAAACGTCTGGACGGCGCCACAGCCCCCAATCAATCACGGGGGATTAGACTGCCTCCATGCCCCATGCCAGCCGCGTTACAAAGAGAGATGATGATCCGCCAGTACGCCATACATCGGCATGATTTGAACCGCACTGAAGAATCCAAGGACATAGTCCACCGCTTTACAGAGCCTTAAAACCCCTAGTTGGATATTTTAGTTCAAACGTATTTTGTGACTTTGCGACTTTGCAACTTTGCGACCTTGCGACTTTGCGACTTAGCGGCCCCAGTCAGATATTTAAGTTAAAATGCATTAGCAAGATGGCAATATTTTGAAGCCTTTTTCATCATTTTTCTTTGCTATAATGCAGCAAAATCAATGAGATATTAAAACTCTTCACTAATAGGCAATGGCATCAGAAATGGCCTTAAACCTCCTAAACGCACAAAAATGACACAGTTGTGCATTGTAAAAAACTACCCAAGTCGGAGTTCATTCTAAGCTTGCTGCTAGTAATACATGAATGACTTTCCTTAACTCCACAATGTTCTTTCATATTTAATTGTGCATCTACATTGATTTTAGGTGCATAGTATTGGCAATTTTTTTTCTTAAAATCTGATAGTTATAAAGTCCCCTTGAGAGTAGTGATCCAGAGAAACTAGGTAAATAATAGACAAAAAAAAGAATTTCCTAAATGCTTAGTTACAAGAAGGCCTTTAATTAAAGTTACCTTATTTTACCCGTATTTCACTTCCACCAAGGAAAAAATATGAACACTGCGTGTTAAGTGACACAAAAACTGCAAATAAATGCTACATAACTTAAGAATAAATAAACGCAATTTTTTGTTAGTGGAGGCTCATTTACGAATATACCAGAAATCACACGCACAAGGTTCCATGATGAATTTGAGCCGCCTGATATTTCTATGTCAAGGGCAATTGGCAGAGATTTAGCCAACTTCAGTAAGGTGCATGTAGCTAACCACCTGCCATCATAAAGCTTGCCTCAGGGCTGCCATTGACAGCGTGATGAATTCTAAAATTAAACTGCTTTGAAGATATAATCGATGGCGGATTTTCAATCGCAAAGTCGCTGTGTACATGGGTTCCAACTTGCAGATGATTCTAAATTTATCACTTCGCTGATACCTTATCCCTTTTAGAGTCATGCTCCAGCTACTAGATGTCAAAATCAAACAATTAGCAACAAGCCATTACAGCAAGCCATCAGCTTCAAATCGTTTCATATGAGTGACAAGAGATTCCAAGACCATCATTGTCAAGTAGATATTAGGAAATTGTATTTAATTAGGTGCTACGTATAACCAAGAATATCATTTTATTACCGGTATGCTTCATTTATCCTAATGATAAACTCGGCTGTTTATGTTTGATGCAATGTTGTACATGCAGTTGGATTGGGGAAGCTTCTTTCACTTCAGGAATACCTAATGAGGTGTTATTAGCAGAAAGACGAAGACACGAAAACAAATTAAACGTCAGTTTACATACAAGACTAATTACATCTGAGCATGAAGCGACTGCAGTTGGATTACCTTTAGATGTTGCGTTGGTTTTCTTGTTTGTCGGCACTGTGCGCGTGAAGGGTGCCTTGGTGCGTGTACTCTCGGGGGTCTGAGACTTATCGCGATCCCCTGACCTCGACCGGGAGTTCCGATCCTGGTACGACTTCTTCGTGTGGTCGACGTCGAACAGTCCTTGAGAACATTAGCAGAACTTTCTTTCAAACTGAGCACAGACTTGTTAATGCAGTCTTATATTAATTATCTGCAATCTTCTTCTTCTCTTCTTTCAGTCCGTCCGTCAGCTCCGTGAGTGACGATGGGGCCGAATGAGCTCTCTCCAAGCATCCCTGTCAAACATCACCTTTATGGCATTGTTCATTGACATGCTCTTCTATTCTAGGTCCTCCTCTATGTTGTCGATCCATCTTCGTCTTGGTCTGCCTTGGCTTCTTGCTTCATGTAGAGCGAGAAGAGATATTATATAAGTGACATTATAAACAGTATTAATCACATATGATATGATTAACTAACCCATTCGCATGCCTAATATTAGCATTGAATCAAAAAAATCTGATTAAAGTATCAAACACAAAACGTTCATGTTTACCAGTATAGTCAATGAAGGGATTATTTTATGAAATTTCTCTGAAAGTTGATAGTCACTTTTACTTCTAGTCTTCTACTCTTCTCTTAAATGCTTGCCAAAATCTATCTATTGATTAAATTCAATTAAATATTTCCACCTCAACAGATCAAGAAAGTCACAAAAAATCATTAAACAAAAAACTATTGAGTAATTCCAACTGCGCAATTACAGATCTTATCCATCAGCAGATCTAACAAGATAATTATTTGAATCCTGGAATCCTTACTACTTCTTCAAAGGTAAAAGCACTCTCTAAAATTCCATCCTCCTCGGGAGAAATATTACAGGGCATAAATAATTTTCGATGCCGCTTGCACACCAGAAGTGACTGGGCGGTCGTGCGTCAATCAAGCTGACCGGATTGCTGTTTAAATATTAACTTCGCTTGGCAGGAAGCTCTTCTGGTCCCTACATGACAATAACGCTGCGCCGTGTGGCATCTTGAAGCAAACGGTCGGCAGGTGGAGTCTAGTCGACTAAAAATAGGCTTGTTAGGGGGCCGTGGGCTTCAGTCTCCTAGCGGTCAAAGCTATGTTGACGGAATGTGCCGTTTTGAACACTGGTGCATGGTCGTTGCTGATTGGACAATGATGGACAAAAATCTTTCATGTCGTCTACAGACATTTATTAACGCTTGAGCTACAGCTAAAAAATATCAATGTGCTTGGAAAAGTGTGGTCAAATTTAAAGTTGCCTGATCCGCAACAGATGCGAGAATTTGAAGTTTTTTGATGCAAAACTGAACAAACTTAGTCTCTCAGTGTCCTGCTTTCATTGAGTGATCCCTGTGGTTGTTCTGCTCTATAGAGTATATTCTATTCTAAAAGAAGAGTATATTCTATTCTAGAAAGAGAATATACTCTACTATAGAAAAAAAGTGTTCTACTCTACTAGTCTTTGTAGAGTAGAACATACTTTTTTCTATAGTAGAATATATTCTCTTTCTAGAGTACAACATACTCTCTTTGTCAAAGAGAGTATTTTCTACTCTAGAAGAGAGAACGCTCTACTCCAGGAAGTGAGTACGTTCAACTCTAGAAAGAGCACATGTTTTACTCTAGAAAGAGAGCATCTTCAAATTCAGAGTTCTTTGAGTGACGATGAGATCAAGAGATGCCACTTCAAGCATCTCTGTTGGACGTTACCCTCGTGGCACTACTTAGTGACAAGTCCCTTTGTTTTAAGTTCTTCACTATGTTGTCAATCCTTCGACTGTAGAGAGAAAGTATAAATGCATAGTGGATATACAAACCCATTTGTTTCTTCTTGTGGTCCATCATCATGTTGTACATGGCGGAGAGCTCGTCCGCTCTGTTCTCTTTCACCGTCTCGTTGAGCACGCCTCGCTTCATGTCCATCATGATCGACAGCGCGCCAATCACCTGCACAGCACATCAATCACCTATATATCAATCACCTGCACAGCGCGCCAATCACCTGCACAGCACATCAATCACACAGCACATCAATCACCTGCTCAGCGCGCCAATCACCTGCGAGACAACAACGCTACAACACAACACTGCATCATCTTGTGAGATCCAGCTAGATCCAGCTAGATCCTGCACAAACTGACACAATCCTGCCAGGAGCGGTTCTACCTTATAGATGAGAGGGGAGCCTCAGCCATCACACAGGAGTATGATTCCAACCACCCGCTTGGTTAAATATAAATTGGATTATCCAATGCTTTTTTTATAACAAGTAAGTGCAACCCACAGTAAATTATGTCCGTTAAAATGTGAGGAGTCAAAAGAATCACCATGTCTCTGCCACGTTGTAGTTTCAATTACTGAGCACCATAGTTGGTCATAGCCTGCAGAATGCATGCATACATTTATCCACTGCGGCGCTGCATTTAATTAGTCACAGTCTAATTAGAGGACCACTATCCGACCGGTATCGGCAAGTCGATCTCAATTTGAGAGTAACATAAATTCAACGGCACCCGTGACACAGCTTGTGCTGGAGTGTAACACAATTAAGCACGCCCGTGCAATTTGCATACTTGTTATAGGAAACAAACTTAATACTGCACGTTCACACTTTGTCATGCAACACCAATATAATGTAACATGTCATTCAATTTGCGCACAGTGTATCAAAAATTTCTGGTTCATGCACTAACAGGCTCTATAATGCCTGTGTGTGTTTTTTTTAAACGGAGCTCTGACCTGATTTCTGAGGTTTTTGTTGCGCGGTGGCGCCGCGTAGAAGAAGAATGGACTCTTTCCATTCTTGGTGACCCACGGATGAGACTCGATCTCCGTGAGGGGTATCCGAAGCTCTGGGTTGGGCTCAATGAGCTGGTGTAGTAGATTGCGACAGTCTGCGCACACAGACATGTCACAGAACATAATAACCTCCATTTGAAAAACGCAAAGAAATCATCCACTGCCGCCATTTGATACTCACTTCAGTATGAATTCAGATGTAGATACTTAATGAGCAAATAAGTATTAGATGCAGGCAAAGCAATTAAAGAATATTGTCCATCTAGGGGCAGAACCTTAAATACTGGTTCACAGCCAACAACTTACATGCATGTAGGCCTACATGTATTTCATTTACAAGGGTTTTTGTTTTTGTTTTTTGTAGTTTAGGAACCGTGTGTAGCACACAAGGGCTATATACAGGCCGGTTCTGTGCAAGAGAGCCGGCACAGAACCGCTCCCCTTCTTTAGTCGCTTTTTACGACAAGCCCGGGGAGCTCTGGGCAGCAGGTCAATTCGTTGTTCCCCGGGGCCTGCAGGGGCCATTTACAAGGAAGGAACATCATAAAGCCTTCTACTAGAGAATAGATCTCATAACGTAGGGCAATGTTGAGCTCCTGGATCTTGCTCTCGTGGAGGACGAGCGTGAGACTCTTGTGAATCAACCCCACTACTAGTCTACTACTAGTAGCCTATACTAGTAGCCTGCTAGGCAGTGGGGGCCTACCAGCGCCGAGCCCCTGCATCTCGCGCTCGTGAACGGGAGAGAGACCCTTCTGGATCTGCTGGAGCATGCGCTGCTGGTGGTACTCGTCCCTGAAGGGCGTGCAGAACGGAAGGCGCCCCAGGATCATCGCGTACATGATGATACCACTGAGCAGCACAAGAACAATGAACTAGATATAAGCCATGTATGAACCGTGTATGAACCGTGTATTGAACCGTGTATAAACCGTGTATGAACCGTGTATTGAACCGTGTATGCGCAAGATTCATGTCTAATTAAATATGTAGACCATGTATGAAAAATGAATAAAACGTGCATTGACATGAAACGAGGTATGAAACATGCGTCGTGAATCATGTATGAACCCTGAAATCACATTGCATGTATAAAGCTATCTATGAAATGTACCGTTAATGAATGAACCATGAAACCATGTTGGCCTACGAACCATGTTAAACGATTGATACATACATGTCTGTATGGCAAGATGCACAAATAGCATCCAGAAGTTTTGAAAGATTTTTAGGCAGGGGATAAGTTTGTGTCGCAAGGCTGTGGAACTGAGAAGTCAGTATAATGCAATGTTAAGTCATAATAAAACTGTTGTAGAATAGACAGCTTTTCCCACAGATTTGGAGATTTGGGTCCAGATTTACAGAAGGCCTAATGTGCTTAAATTGCAATATATATATATATATATATATAGTCCAGTGATGCAGATAT
>JAQIWG010004737.1:0-15537 GCA_034695025.1 Chamaedrilus cognettii | reverse complement strand
TAGCGCTTATTCACTTCGCGTATATGCGCTGTCAACTGCGTCGCGGTTAACCACTTCGCGGTCAAGTATGTAACCCCAATCGGGGGAGTGGGGGGAGGGGTAAAAGCCGGATGAGAATATTAAATGTTGAATCTCTATCTCTATCTCCTATAATACCACTGAGCGGCAGCTGCGCTACGAGCGAAAGCGCTGCGACAGCATCTTTGAAGGTGCGCTGTAGCGGAGCAGCGCGGCTCAGAGTGGACGTTGAACATAACGGATCTGTGTATACGTAATACACTACATAGGCTAGCACAGTCATTGTCCAGGGTATTCATGTATCCTGTATAGTGTTCCTAGGGGCGAGTATTGATGCGGGTTCCCGAGTAGGAAAAATGAGAAAATAAATAATGGAATGTTGTTATATTGTGATATTGAAACAATTATTATGTACTGTAAAGAATAGCATCAAGATAAATTTCCGTCAGCACCCCCTCCCACTACTCCCTCCGGTCGTGAGTTTTGCACGGAAGGGAAAGTCTTATTGGGCACCTCCACCTCCACCCCCCGCCCCGCCCTGCCCATTTCAAAATTAATAACCGAGCTTACCGGGTTTACTCAACGGGTAATAAGGACGGGCAACCGGGTAGCAAAACGGGTGCCCGAGGAGCAATCACTATAGGCTATGTTGTAAAAAATAAACATTGAAAACATCGAGTTGCCCAGGGGCGGATCCAGGATTGGTTGGTGGGGGAGGGGATAAATATGGTATCTATAGCTTTGTACATGTCTACTAGATTGTCCCTCCGAAACGAACTCACGAGCGGAGGGGGGGGTGCATAACATTTTCGGGAAGCCTACGTTTTCAGGACAACTTTGTCGGCGGCAAAGGGGTTAATTAAGAAAGTGTCGGCGGCAAAGGGGTTAATTAAGAGAGTGTCGGCGGCAAATGGGTTAATTAAGAGAGTGTCGGCCGTAAAGAGGTTAATTAAAAGAGATTCAACAACAGCAGACGCACATCGTGCAGTTGTCAATCACTTAATACAGTCGCCTCAGCGTGGGGAGGGGCGGTCGGTCCATGCTGCGTTATGACTTACAGAAAGTGAGACAACAAGCCTTTTGTACGGTAATAGCTCCTTACTTTTTGTTCTATATATGCTTCAAAACAGTTTTATCCGGGGCTCTGCCGCTTGCCTCATTTCTCCCCCCTATTGCCAGTCTTCTGCTGCAGCGGGTAGAAAATAGAAGTTTAGGTTCGGCCGCGACAACACTTCAACCCAACCCTCTGGTTTTTTTGCGATCCCCAGTAATTTATTACAAGCCTTTTTCTACTCTTCTTCAACTGACTTCGCTCATTTGTAGTGGAGCGTAAATATTTAATAAGCAGGGGTTGTCTTCCCTGCAGTCCCTCTCCTAATTACATCACTGTGTACCCTGATTAAAACTCGACGGCGTTCACGGCTGCGGCTGATGAACACGTTAGACACGCGTAGTAGGCCTACACGTAAACAACAGTTACATGTAGGTGCACATTCACGTACACGCACACCTATTACTGCTCCAATGCACTAATGAGATGATTGGTATTTAGACATGCCATTGACGAGCAGACAAGGTTCTGTTTGACTTATTACGCACGAAATATGCAGAAATAATGGCTTATTGTGTAAACAAACTTAAACTCGGCCGTGGAGCCTGATTGGCTGGATAGGCTATGGGCTTCAGTCGTTCGACACAGAGTGAGATCTGTACAATGTAGCTTACAATATACTCGTATTTAACAGCGGCCACTGTAGGCATAACGCACTAATATTTGATTAGCATAAAGACAACTTTAACAACACAAGCTTATAAAATGTATGAATGTCAAAGTTGCTATCTTAGTGCGATTCTACAATTTTCAGTTTAATACTGTGCACCAATAATAAATCAATCATGATCGTGTTAGAACTTTTACAAACTCTTGAATAAATTCAAGACGCCGCAGGGTACCTATAATGTACAACGTCAAGCCTACTTATGAAGTAGACGCTACACGGAAGCACAGTACCCGTGCATAAACGGCGTGCGCGCAGGCCCCCACGAGTAGATAAACACAAGTTTTGAAATTTACTGCAGGATTTACCAATTTTGGAACGATTAGGTGAACATCTACAACCTGAACACAACACACATTTTCTGCGATAAAGAGAAATAAATAAAAAACGAAATCTGGGGGGCTCAAGGGGGCACAGTTAATTTTGTACAAATCGAAGCGTAGCTATATAATTCGGGCTTAGAGCGCATGTTCACAAGAAAATTGTCAAAATCCGTTCAGTGGCGGCTGAGTTTTTGTGGCGCAAGGATTTTGGCCTCCCTACTTTTATAAAAACCGATCGCCCATCTCATGCATGAATATTTTGTTAAAACATATATAGGGCGATTTTTACTAAGTAGTAAGTGGAATAAACTGGTGCGAAACGCGTGCAAATCGGACTGATAGTAAAAAAGTTATCGCGATTCTTGAAAAGTGCATGAAATGGTCCCCCAAAGCTCCCTTATTATTTCGAAATGAATTATTCAGCCAGAAACGCTTTCCCCAATGGCATATATGTTTCCCCCCTGGTTTCATAATTGCAACGCTTAAGGTTGTTACCCACGATGAAGAGAAAATTTTAAGAAATTCAAAATCTGGGGGGGGTTCCCGGGGGCACCGTTCATTTTTTCAAAATCCAAGCGAAACTGTATAATCCGGGCTAAGTCCGCATGTTTCCTGAAAATGTGATAAAAATCCGTTCAGTGGTAGCTGAGTTATTGTGGCGCAAAGGTTTTGGCCCCCCGAACTTCTATAAAAACCGTTCGCCCACCTTACATATCAATTTTTTGTTAAAACATGCATAGGGCATTTTTACGTTGTGCGCCGATAGGCGAACGCCGTATTGTTTCGGCCCGGTATCTTTATTATTATTTTTCTTAATTTTTTTAACTTTGATTATAGTTATTATTTTTCTCTTACGGATCTTTGGCGCATTACCGGAGACTCGCCTCCTGACCTATAGGTCTAGAATAAGGGTCAAAACATTTTTCCCGTTAACGAAAATGGTTCCAAAGAATTTTTTTTATTGTAAACATTGTGGGGGTATCCGGGGGGCCACCGCGCGCACTTTTTCATGAATGGCGATAACTTTTTTACTATAAGTCCGATTTGCACGCTTTTTGCACCAGATTATTCCACTTACTACGTACTAAAAAACGCCATATCTATGTTTTAACCAAATATTGACATGTAAGGTGGGCGAACGGTTTTTATAAAAGTTGGGGGGGGGGGGCCAAAATCTTTGCGCCACAATAACTCAACCACCACTGAACGGATTTTGACCATATTTTTCAGGAAACATGCGGACTAAGCCAGGATTATACAGGTTCGCTTAGATTTTTAAAAAATATGAACGGTGCCCCCGGGGCCCCCCCCAGATTTTTAAAATTTGTAATTCACGCAATCGTGGGTAACAACCTTGAACGCAACAATAATGAAACCAGGGGCAAAATATATATGCCATTGGGGAAAGCATTGCTGGTTTAATGATTAATTTCGAAATGTTAAGGGGGCCTGGGGGGGCCATACTCTGCACTTTTGCAAGAATCGAGATAATTTTTTTATTATCTGTCTGATTTGCAAGATTTTCCACTGTTGTATGGCACTTGGTCGAGGCTCAAAATCGCTCTAGATATGTTTTAACAAAATATTAATACATGAGATGGGCGATCGGTTTTTATATAAGTAGGGAGGCCAAATCCCTTGTGCCACAATAACTCAGCCGCCACTGAACGGATTTTGATTTTTTTTTACGAAAAATGCGCACTAAGCCCTGATTTTATAGTTTTGCTTAGATTTGTATAAACCTATCTGTGCCCCCTGGAGCCCCCAGATTTTGAATTTTTTATTTTTTCTTTATTACAGAAAATGTGTTTTGTGTTCATGTTGTAGATGTTCGCCTAATTTTTTCAAAATGTGTAAATCCTGCAGTAAATTTCAAAACCCGTGTTTATCTATTCGTGGCGGCCTGCGCCCACGCCGTTTGTGCACGGGGGCTGTGCTTCCGTCTAGTTTCAGTGGTAATTTTACCTACATTTATGAGAGATGAGGATTGAAGAGGCGCTGATTTGCAGACTGATTGAGTTCGGGAGGGCTGAGGGAGCTGAGGATATTGTTGAGAAACAATTGAGGTGAGGGGGGGCTACAGGGCTGACTGTCAGTCAGGTATTGGCATCACAACAGCAAAAGCATTAAATTCAATTCAATGTGATTTATTCATTAAACATCATGTATGTGTACACATGGCAGCAATATACATAATTAAATAATGACTTTACAATCTACACAAGTAACACAACACATAATGAAAAGGGTGGACAGATTCCTCTCGGAACACTCGTGGCATTAATGTCACCCATTTTTATAATTAACAGTTTGAGAGCAGTCTTGACAATATTTTAAATGAATATAGATACTTGACTTTTTAAAATAAAAACAGCCAGCATGTAAAAAGAGAAGAGGTTAATAAATTATAAATGAAATAATATTAACTAGAATTAATGAAAGTCCAAAGTTACATACATCTAGTCTGAGTGAATGTATCATTGAATTACACTGTGTCAGTTTATATTCAAAATGTTTCGCATTTTAATAGCAAAGCGTCAGATAAATTTTCTTCTGATAGAAAATGCTTGAACGTTGATTTTTATGTAGCAACAATTTGTTTAAATTTCTGTCTTACTACCCCCCCCCTCCCCCGCTCCCGAGTTGTACACGGAAAGGAAAAACTGTTCCAGATGCGGAAAAAATATAACATTAATCCCTGTCCCAATTTACCCCTCTCAAAGTAAGTTAATTATTCTCTTGCCAAATTATCATGGCCTCTCCCTTCCGCCCCTTAGTAGCGCAGCATGTACACATGTATAGGCCTAGGTAAAATATAACGGAGACGACCGCCTTGCCTTATGCAAAATATGTCAATAGCCTAGCAATGGACTTACTATACATATTGTTGTTTTAGAAATTGCATTTGGACAGTACAAAATTAATTGAAGGGAAGGGCGTGGGGGTGTAATACTCATAATACACTGTATTATTCACATAATTACTTTACAATAAATTGACTCCTCTAATACAGTGTATTAAGGGAGTCTATTTATTGTGAAGTAATAATGGAAAACGGAGCCATGTTATATAAGGCGTTTTAAAGCACGTATATACTAATAGTTATTTGTGGCATTTATAGAAGCCACAAATTGATATCACTGAAAGTTTATGGCGCTATAAGCAAATTAATAAGGTACAATAACTTTACTAAGCCTACCCGGATGGAGCAAAGTAGAGGTAGGCATACACAGTAATTATTATCCTATATGAATTGACGTGTCAAGCGAAGCCTACGTTTTGTGTGTCGGCCATTGAAGGCCAACTTCAATGGCCGACACACAATTGCAGATCACTCACCTACTTATGGGGTGTAGCGGGAGGAGGGAGGAACCCACATGTACTCTCCTGTGGAGCGAAACTTCTTATTGGATATTGGAAACAATGATTTTTTGTGGAAGAAGGCATTATCTCTCCCTCTCCCGTCGAAATAAATTAGCATGTCAACGTTTTCTGTTTGGTGATGTAAGATACAAAATGGTTGCAGAAATTGGATGTTTCTGGATGAAAAGTTTGGAATTTGTTAAAATCTTGACGACTACCCTCCTCCAATGTCGAGAGTTTTGTTAGGGTGTGACATTTAGGCATTTGCCCGATCACGTCACACCGTTTTCAAATCTTTTCCTTTTCTTATTAATCCGATTTTATCCAAATTCTGGACACATATCTTTAGCATTTCAAATAATTTGTCCAAAAGTTCAGAAAAATGAGAATTCGGGAAAAAACGTTACCTCCACTACCTGATAAACCGTCATGGTATGACGGTATCTAGAAATATCCATAAGAGTCCAGCTAGATCCTGATAGGGTCGAGGGAGAATAATTAGAAAAACAAACAAGCCCCTGTCCCAGGCACCGCCAGAGCTGGCGATTCCCAACTCCTAATCCCAACTCACAATCCCTGAATCCTCCCTTGACCCTCCCTACCAAACCTCTTGCAGCCCAAACCAACCAACTCACCGATAACACCCACCCACCCTTTTCGCCCGTTCATCTCTCATCACCGTCCCCCACCAAGATCCCATGCTTTCAAAATTTCCCAACTTCCACCCTCATTTCACTCCCGCTTCCCGCTCTTCCCCCTATGTCCTCCAATCTCTCAACCCTTCATCCCCGCTCTCTGCCACCCGTATCACTCCCTCCCCACCCCTCCCCGCAACCGCTGCAACCCTCCCCCACCCACCACTCCTACCTTCTCATCCTCCTCTCTTGCCCACCGCTTCTATCCCTCAACCCTCTTTACTACTCACCCCTTATAACTGTAATAGCTGTGAGCGAACTGCCAGTAATCGCGAAAGCCTTCACAGCGTTATATCACACAACCGTTGCAATATCTTCGACGCTTATTTATTATCACAGTTCAATTATATGCTTTCTATCACCATGGTCTATCTGTTACGATGTGAATCAATGATTTATTTGCAGTTTCTACCAACCCAGATATACACTTCATTTTCTAGTATATATCATTTAGCAACAATGCACGTTTATGTGAATGCACATTTTATGATGTATCATAATTACGTCTGTGCGCCTGGCTTAGAATCATATAATGATAATGAAAAACACGTTATGAATTTTTTGTCAAACACTGAAGTGAATCTTAAAATATCACCAGCTCTTTAACCACGAAGACTCCGGGATTATCATTACAATTATCTAACCTTCTATTACAATCCGTGAATTTCTTACAATAATGAACTAACTGCTAGTTGATCGACCTCGATTTGAAAATATGCTAAATCGCACATTACTCAAACTGCGGTTTGAGCTAAACTACAGTGTGAATTTTTGGGTTCCTTGACTATGTACCTCGGTTTAAGTGCGATTTAGGAAATGTACACAAATATCACTGAACCCTGGTCTTTATTAGCGTTTCGGAAGGCCCTAATCGTGTTAATACGAGTCAATGGTGGTGAATGTTCAATAATTTCGTGAAAATTTGAATCCTAACCGTAACTAACTTTCCGATGTTTTGGCCGTTAAATCACACTTAATTCGCAGAGATGCGCGAATTGGAAAATTAATTCGCAGATTGCTAATTCGCACAGTAAATCGAGGTCGAGCAACAGAAAATTTTGTTAAATCAGATTACGTCACTAAATCGCACTTAAATCGCACTCAAATCGAGGTCGAGCAACTAGCCTTTACTGGACTAACACACTACTTTAATAGCACTTATGCTGGGTTGCACAAAAATAATATTGAGATCTTGATCCAAATCTTCGAATTATCATAGCCTATACATGTATGTACATGTACATGTACATGTACACTGACCAATAGGCTTTAGCCAACCGTGAGCTACAGTTGAATCTTCATTTCGTGATGGTTCACGCGCACCGATTGGCAAGTCAACGGCTCTGTCTGGACCTCGCAGTAAACACACCTGCACGCAATCAAATATAAACTATACATGTAGGCCCTACACTCCAACTACATGTACATGTACATGTATGTGTGTTGTAGATAATTCCGCTGCTTCCTATACTGCACATATTCCGACCGGATTCCAATCAAGATGCCTCCCGGTCACCGAACTCTTCGACTCATCCTCATCTTCCAATTTCTCTCTGCGCATCTTCTCCCCATCACCTCCACTCCCACTGACCCCTTGGACGCTTTTGCCCTCGGAATAACGGAGGATCCCTGGCGCACCACGACAGCCCAACCCCCGCCCTCAATTAACTACTCCCTCGTGGGCGGGACTTCCAGCGAGTCACGTGTCCCAGCCTCGTACCGGAGTCGTTTAAACTCCGCCTACTTCTACGCGATGGGCGTGGTCATTCCTTCCGGGCTGGTCTTCAACGTCTTCTCCGTCTGCATATTCTCGCTGTCGAAGAGTCTGCGGCGCACGACGACGGCGCACTACCTCACGGCGCTCGCGTGCGCGGACTCGGTCTTCCTCCTCGGCGACCTCTGCAGGTCTGTGACGCGTTAGTGTGTTAGTGCACGGAAACGTGAGCTTGAACGAAAAAAATGGGTCAATTGTGCACATGAACTGAACTTGAACTGCAATGGTTTTCTGAATGTAACTGAACTGTAACTGAATTGTGACTGAAATGATTGGTTCCGAACTGAACTTGAACTGAAATGATTTGCTGAATTAATATATGAAATATCCTTACCGGCACCCCTCGTGCCGGAAAGGATAAAAGAAGTACCAGCGGGCTGAGCAGGGTCGTTGGCTAACATTTATTTTGAAGGGGGCTTCTTTTAAGAGTGCCAACGGACCATAGAGACCACTTTGTGATGACTATAGAGCAAAATGTGGAGACCATGATGTCAATTTACGCGTATAGGAAATGGGGAGTCCACAATATTGAAACTGGTGCTATCTAGCGCAGTTTAGAGTCCAATCCATACATGTAACTTATGATGTGAAGATGATAAAATTTCTTAGAATAATCTCTGCTGGTGGTGCGTTCTTTTCCATCTCGTGCAGAATTCACGACGAGGAGTAGAGGGAGGTGCTGTCATGCTTATATAAATTGCTGAGGCGATCGTTGCCAGTGCTTTTTTCAGGGTTTTGTGATAGGCCTGCGGTTTACAATTTCAATTTCGTGGAACTTCACAACTTTCAGGGGTTGCATAATGTGAAAGATTTTCTCAAAAATTAATATGTACAAAACATTAAAAGGCATTTTTTCGGAGGAGCTTATGTATTCCCCCCCCAAAAAAACTGTCTACGGCCCTCAGTACCATCACCGAATTCCAACCTGTTTCTTTTCTCACAAAACTACTAATCCACGGGATTCATTTTTTTAAACTATAGAGATCACAACCACAGCAAGGTTTGAATCACTTTGAAACTTAAAGCACTTGAATCATTGTTGATGTTTAAGGAAAAAAGATAAGTCACTGATTTCGATCATTAGAGCGCTGTATCACGGGGTACAACAGCTGCATCTTTTAACCTTCGACGAATTGTTGGTTTTAGGCGGCTTTAATGATCACGGTACTGTCCACTGTAATGTATTGATCGCTCTACTTGAGTGTTGCGAGTTAGTATCACGGTCTGTATTTTAGAGGCGTCTGATGCACGGCGTCTTTCTACCTGCCACGAATACAGCTGCGTTTAAAACAAAACTTTTATTTCTTAGAGTTCATTCATAAAAAGACCGCCTCCAATTTATGGTTAAAGACGAGGTCGACTGATCTCTTTCGTATTAATGTCTTGTTGTATTCAAAACATCGACGACTCGCAGAGATTATAAATTTTACAAGGTGCGCCTAGAATAAATAAAAAATAATAATAAAAAGAAGGATATAATAACAGTCGCATGAGATTATGAAGCTGACAGCAATGAACATCAGATCGTCTTATATCGTGAACTTTAGACACGACTACTAAGAGTGGATTCTATGGTCGTTCCTTTGTTCCCACCTTTACCTTTACCTTTGCTTTGCGGACAATTTAATGACAGCCTTTAACTGCCATTCTAAAAAACTCGCAATATGTTTTTAAATTTAAAAATAAAACAAATTAATTTTGACACGAAATTGCGTTAATTTGAATTCAGTGTCAACAGAAGAATTTGGCTCGAAATCTATGACGTCATGTTAATTTAATGACGTCGTATATTAATTTAAATGGACCAAACAAAAAGCTTCTTTGAATGGCAGTTATGGGCTGCTGTTAAATTCTCCTAAGCTAAGGTAAAGGTATAGGCGGGAACAAAGAAACGACTATAGAATCCACTCTAAATCTCGATCTTAATGAAATTAACTCGAGAAGAATTAAAAATCAATGCTTTGACGTTACATGGTTTGCTAACATCAGTTGTTGATTAATTTATCCGATGCGTTGACTAGTATATGACATCATCGGCGTTTTTTCAGGTCCATGGCTAAATTAAAGTAAATATCGATCGCTAAATCATTAATCTTTGCTACCAACCTCAAGCGCATGGCGTGCGAAATGACGATAAGAATATTGATCACCGCTAAAGCCTAACGATGAAGATTTATTATATTTATCTCGTGTTGAAGATCTTTACGTAAAGCAGAATTTAAGAACATTAATCTGAGAGAAAAAAATAATGGAAAAATAACATTAGCACAGAGGTGAAGCAATACTTCGTACACGCGCGTCTATCGACGCACGCCGTAATGAGAGTCAAAGCATTTGTCTTCTCAACTCGTCAATCGGGCCTAATGGTCCAAGCCATCAAGGTATCAAATTATTAAATAAGATATAGTCGAAACAGTTATGAAAAGTATCATTTGTTATATTTAAAAGAGGAGCGCCTTCTCCCGTCTTGCGAAGTTCATCACGAAGGAAGATCATTCGAGGGCGCTTCGGGGGACTTCGCCCCGGGCGCCGGAAACCCCCGCTGCCCCATGCACTGCGTACATAGACGCTTAGTCTGCCGCGAATTTGGTTGGTTACCCCAGCAAGTCGAGGAACAAAGAATAGACTTGCAGCCCAGAGCTCCCCGGGAGAGTCGCAAAAGACGACTAAACAAGGGGGAGCAGTTCTGTGGCGGCCTTCTTACACAGAACCGGACTATTATAGTCTTCGTTCGTTGCTACACACTGTCTCAGAACTTTCAAAAAAGTTTGGTTGGAGTCAATGACTTCTCGCTATTTAAAACCGCGGACCTGGTTTAAAATATAAATGTGTAAATCAATGAGAAAAACAGCTGCAAAATCCCTGACAACTTCTATGCTCGGGAGTTCAGAACTTCTTTCTTATACAATTTACTGTTTTTTTTCGAGGTGGCTGAACGCGCCTGGAAAGCACGTGGAGGTGGACTTTCTGCACACGAGTGACGTGATGTGCAAGCTGAGCTACGTGCTGCGCTACGGAGGCAAGCTCGTGTCTGCCTGGGTCACCGTCGCCATTGTCATCGAGCGCCTCATCACCGTCTCCATGCCGCTGCGGGTCAGTGCTGAGGAATGCAGGGCGTGTGTTCACTTAATGGGCTATAAGGGCTTGCGTTTGATCTGTTATACGCAACATGCGCCGTTATAAAAGCAAAATGTTGTTTTTAAATCTCAAATTTAACATTTTAGACAAACAAATTTAACATTGAAGCTAATTTAACATCAATAGGTATTGCGCGGATACTAACGTCCTGAATTGTAGAGTTACGAAATTTTAGCGTGATCAGTTGCGTTAACGCGCATAGTTTTTAAAGTGACGTCCAGATAGACTAGCACTGTTGAGCATGACCTAAAATGGACCAGCACTGTTAAGAATGGCCTCTAGAGCTTCCGTCAGCGCCCCTCGGGCCCTGACCTCTCGCAGTCGTGAGTTCTACGCGGAAAGGATAGAGATTAAGTCACGGCGTCGAAATGCATCCCCTCCTCTCGCGAATCTACTATACATGTAGTAGATACGTTACACAGGTCGAGTGACTCGTTCGCTCGACCTGTGTAACGTATATTCTGATAGAAAATTCGTAATATTCTGTTAGCAACTGACCGTTGAAGCTAATTCTTGGTTCTGAACTTCACGATGCTTATCCGTAACGATTATTTTGTTTACGTTTATAATTTATTTTCTTTGTCATTCTTTGTTGAACACACCTAAGTTCATGCCATGACAATTTACTAGATTTGATCCTAACTGCGAATCCTGTAAATTTATAAATTTGAATGGATTCTATTCAAGCTTGTCGACATTATTCTTGTGCTGTAGGGGTTAGGCATAGGCGAAAGCCTTTTTGGAGCTTCATCTCTTTTTGTTTAACCTCGTTACTTTACTAATTTGTACTGATTGAGCTTGTAATCTGTCTTGTACTAAAGTAACATGAGAAAAAAAACGAATCTTGTGAGGAGTTCGTTACACGAGTCACTCGACTTGTGCAACGAATCTACGGCAGTAGATTCGCGAGCAGGGGAGGGTGCATGCTGACGCCCTGATTTCTCGGACTCTTCCACGCATTCAACTACCACCGCACCGACCTTGTGGTCAGCGTCGGACAGAGCGAAAAAGCGGTTGACCCTGTCGAACATTGACACAGTCATCTTATTGTCAGATAAGTGCAAAGTGCAAACACTGACGCAGTCTTTGTAGCGGCGCGGCGCATTATTCCGCTCAACTTGGATATTGCGTTGTCGCTGCGTCACGGATGACCGCCGTTCTATAACATCAGCCAGTTTTTGAATTAATTCTGTCCGTTTGGAAGAGAATTTATTTGAATCTAAATCATTAAACTTGTGTTCAATGTTATAAACTCGATCAAAAATAATGAAGCTCGCATGCATCCACGTCCAGCGTTGCGGTCCAACAATTACTCAGAATCTCCTTAAACTATACTCATCGCAATGAGAGGAACAGCTAGAGCCGGAAGTTGGATTATAAAATTCGAATTATTTAGTGTGACCAGATAAAATCTGTACAGCATGCTGATATACTGCATCTGAGAGTCAAACTATTTCTATTGATGATGACCCATTTCAATGTAATTGCAGAACTTGTGGCGGGAGGAGGAAGGGGAAGCCTTTGCCCCTTATTGTATCCTACTCAATATTTTCGCGCGATGCAAAAAATCTAGGCCTATAATTATGAGCCTTTACCGCTGTTGTAGGCCTTGGTCTATTGACTATTGCACTCCTTAGCGCTAAACCTTGTATCCGGCGTTGAGTTGCTCGATACATTTTAGGCCTGCAAACCGTTAACGTGCTACGATTAAGGTTGCTGAGATGGCTAGAAGCGGTGCTTCGCCCAACGCATTACAGTAGGCCTTTTAAATTCACTCTAGGCCTATCGATTTCTTCCGCTGATCACGTGCAGACGACGCTGACGCACGCCGATTGGACGTAGTGTTTGTCCCTAGAGCCTAACTGAGCCTAATTTTCAAATTGACTGACCGTTGAACGATTGATGCTAAGCATATTTCAACGGATTGAGATAATAAAATTAGTAATAGGCTACTAGTCTATTATTTTAATGAACTGGCTGTAGCATAGTTCACATTTATCTATTTTAAAATTGGATAATTAGATCTAAAAGTTCATTGGCCTAAAATTATTATTTTTATTTTAAACAGCTTTTGCAACATGTGTTCAAGAAGAGTACACAGGTAAATTTCTAACTTGTCACTCCAAATGACGTCTACAGACAGCCTTTTTTGCCAAATATTATGATTGTGTGCGTCATGATTTATTGAATGAGTCATTGATTGATTCAAATTTGTACAACCTGTAATATTTCTGTCCATTGGGACAGGTGGGACACCCCCAAGCGAGTAATTTTAATTGTCAGCAATGTAGGGGATTGCACGATGACTTCAAGTAGGCTACATGTACGTAAGTGCAGCAGCGTCACACAGAACAGCGACATCGCTGGATGCATTGGCGTCCACCACAGCCCGTAACTCACTGAAATTTTTCGAGCCATTCTTAACAATCATTATCCATTTTCCCCCCAATATGCCAGCATATCCGACCAAGCAGGAGGGGCAAAGGCTATATTTCCATATAGAGCAGGGGGGCAAGCCCATAAGCTAATAGAAACTTTTATGGGCGCAGGAGGGGGGGGCAGACCTTCCCAGCCCACCCTCCACTACGTACGGGCCTGGTCCACCAAACAATCCGTCATGTTGTTGCCTTTTATGACTCGCTCGGGACCTCTGGGCAGCAGGTCTACACTTATTCTCTTTTTACCTCAGTCTTCGGCGATTCAGTGAACATCCGTCTATCTTCGAGATTTACGATTAGCTAATATAGCATAGGCCTACATGTACTGCGTAACATGTGTGTTACATGTAAGATTGTAGGTAATATTCATGTAGCGTACTACTATCGTGATATGAGATCTGCATTGACTTCACTTACTATTTCGCCATTGATTGCTTCTTAAACCACAGTGACTATATATTTGTGATTAAGGTTAAATGTGGCATACTGTAGCAGTACAGGCTACGTGCAGCTCTGTTGCTCGTATACATCAACTTATTCTCGCAGTGTGATTGAATCAGTTGTATAATTTTGGCTTAAGTTTGATTTATTTTTATGTTACCGATTTATTTCTGTCTTTTGACGAATAAACACACATATATATAGGAGTTGCATTGCATGTGGATCTATACCGGTTAATTCCGATTTTATGCAACAGACCTACCTTAATTCCCGAGTGCTTTATAGAAATAGACCTGCTATCTCATCTAAACTAATCGGTATAGTTGAAGCTGAGACTTGTGTAACATCCATGCTTATTATAATTTGACCGTCAATCTTCAAATTAAATTTACAACGAAATTGTAACCCATTGTCAGCCTAATCCATCCGTTGAATCTTGTTCTAGACATGGGTTGTTGATGCTGATCGGCCAATGTCTGTGCCGTATTATGGACATAAAAATAAACACAAATTTGCCTACAAGTTAGCCTTAATAGGGGCAAAAGTAGCAGCATGCCATTACAGAGGAGCTTCATGCATGCCATTACTGAGGAGCTTCATGCATGCCATTACTGAGGAGCTTCATGCATCGCTTTTTGTCAAAAACTTTAAAAAATCTTTTTTTTAAACGTGAAAAAATGAAGCTTGCGTTGAAGCAAACACTGCAGCAGTGAGCCTAAAAGACGACTGCCCAGACTTACATGTAGGAGTCGCCAACAACAAAATTTGTATAATTTTTTTAGAAGCAGTTGCATTGCAACTGCTTCTAAATTGCATAACAAGAATATCAAGAAGCGATTTGAAGCTACTCTGGAGACATAATCTTTCCATAAATTTTTTACTTCAGCGCCCAAGAAGTTGCTTTCGTTGTTGGTTAATTAAGTGTGAGAAATCACCGGGTATAGATAGACTGACTACCGAGCATGATAATAAATTTCCATGCAAAAATGTAGTAGTGGCCTTACAAAATATCAAATTTAACATTCAGCTATTTAGCTGCGTCCTGAGAGACTTTGGAAATTTGACTACGATTTCAATGTTAACAATTGATTCTACAAATAGAGTCCATGCTATTGATTCATTCTGTGGATTAACTCTTAGACCGATTATTTTTTCAGTGTTTGAATATCGCATGCTGAAGGTCGTCTCTGCGTATTTTTTCGCATCCTGCAGCCAATTTGCTTTAGAGGCAAATTTGGCGGCACTCTTGCAAAATAGCCTACGCATTTCATAAAATAATTGATCGATAAGCCTCGTTTATGTTACAAATGATGCGACTGTGAATGCATGCTTGATGACGTGGCAGTTTTCGATGAAGCTAATCACTCATACTCTGGCCGAAACATATGCAGCGCAGGGTGCCTAGCGCACTGTTAAAATAAAATATCAAGAATATTGGTATACATGTAGCATCTCAATCAATGCAGTCCAATAGGGGGAAGCAAAGTTTTGTCTGCATTTACAAACTGACACATGGAGTCAAGCAAGGTACCGTGCTCTTCCCGATACTATTCTGAATGTATGTTGGCA
>JAQIWG010004736.1:0-15537 GCA_034695025.1 Chamaedrilus cognettii | reverse complement strand
TACAGTGCTATATCATGTAGTACAGTGCTATATTATGTAGTACAGTGCTATATCATGTAGTACAGTGCTATATTATGTAGTACAGTGCTATATCATGTAGTACAGTGCTATATTATGCAGTTCAGTGCTATATCATGTAGTACAGTGCTATATTATGTAGTTCAGTGCTATATCATGTAGTACAGTGCTATATTATGTAGTGCAGTGCTATATCATGTAGTACAGTGCTATATCATGTAGTACAGTGCTATATTATGTAGTACAGTGCTATATTAGACACATATTTTGTATTTCGAGTTCAATAGTTGTGGTACTTCTTGAAGAGATTATCCATCGGTGGCAGACTATTGCCCTCTATTCAAGTGCAGCACACTGTTTGCGTCATGCTCAGACATCCAAGTGACGGGGAGTGAGTACGTCGAGACTGGCGCGACCATCAAGCTCGTCTGTAACGCGACGGGCAAGCCCGAGCCCCCGCACAACATCGACTGGTTCAAGGGCGAGCAGAAGGTCGACTCTGACTCGCAGGGCGGCGTCATCATCACGAAGAAGATCGAGACGCGCGTCCTCATCAGCGTGCTCGAGATCAGGAACAGTCGCGCGGCGGACTCCGGAGAGTACATCTGCAAGTCGTCCAACAGGGACAGCGGGGCGATCACCGTGCACGTCATACAGAGTATGCTGCGCGCATAGGTTTAAGATTTCTACTGATATTGTGAACGTAGAAACCCGTCTATTGATATTTGGACGTAGAGACTCAAAATTCTTTTATCTATCGTTTCTTTAATTTGTAAAATGTTAAATGTGTTCATTTTTAAATGCTTATAAAATTTTACGATCGTTTCCAGGCGACGAAAATAGAAGATCATAAAAATGACATTGGCCTGTGATTGAAATAATTCAATCTGGACGACCTCATATCAATACTATTTGCGTAATATTATATGCATTATAACCAAGGGAAGGTAGAACAATACGATACGGGGATAGTATAGGTTACAAGATCATAATGGGTAACATAATACATAATACACATACATAAATACACATACCTAATAAAATACATACACATACATAATACACGATACGTAACCTATGATATCACTGCAACATAATTATTGATATAATACTATGTGTCCTTGACTGAGTGGCATAATACTTAACTTATCTCATTTGTACCCAACCACAATTGTCGTATTCTCTATGCTTTTGAAAATATTCAATGGTAAATAACCTCAGTGAATTGTTGTTAATTTGCAAACAGCATCCTCCAGTGATAACTACATTACATGCTTGATTTGTATTTCACTTGATTTTGTATTTTGTATGACACCTATCTTTAAACTTAAAAATTGCACGAGCTATTCTATATTATTTATTTATTTTTAAGGTGCGCCTTTGTGGAATATATATTCTGTGTGTGTTGCTGTTGGAAATAAAAAAAACAAAAAACAAAAAAAACCAGCAAAATTACTTATTATTATAGTTATTAGAATTTCTCATTACAAAAATGTTATTTTAATTCAAGAATAAATTTTGAATTAACAGCTACAATAAATAGCTTAAAATGTTTTGTTGTTTATGCATATCTTTTGGTTATTGTTTGTTTACAGCCCCAGGACCACCGCAAATTCCCAAAAATCCTGGTAACTCACAATAATATTTCTAATGATCACTGGGTATTGACTCTTTAAGGAGAGACGCTATTGTGAACCAAAAAATACAAGAGCAAGAGCTGGATTCTGATATGGATAATATTGAGCTAGTTTGACCATTTAATTATAGCTGTTGTTTTCTCCGCAATAACGCATGCTGATGCAACGATTGATCTGCGATGGTTTTGCTGCATCGTTTGTCCATTTCTTACTAGGGAGGAATAGCAGCGTGGGGGCGTATGACTTTATAATGTTGAAGCAGGGCGCGCTCTTGTTGCCGGTCTTGCAATCTGCTCAAAGCGTGGCTTTTTTCACAGTTTGCTACGCCGTTTCAATCATTGTTTTTTGATATTTTTTCGCAAATTAACATAATTTAACGATTCCAGACCAACAGGCCAGGCCAACATTATAAATTCTAGCATGTAGGCCTATTTTTCATTTTTTGAATTGAATTAATTGGTTTCGTTAGCCGTCGCGTACTGCACGTGTTATGTATGACTATGTAAAACTTCGCTTGCACTCCTAGGTTTCTTACAATTTATTCATGATTGTGCCACAACCAAACGCTCCATTAGCTTAAACATGCAATAAACTAAAGAACAGACAGGACGTTCGGTATTGGCTGAACTACTGTTTCGCGATACCCATTATTGCATTGTTATATTTTTTTAAATTGTTATATTAGAAAAAATTCTTTCACCAATATTATAGAAATACACACTCTATGTGAAAGATTCACACTTGATAGAGATTTAACTGAAGCAGCTCATCTGGTTTGCCTCAGGTGGCCATGTTTACTGTAGCCTACATTTTGTCTTTGTGCCAGATTACCGTAACTTGTTACAAATGAACAAATGTGGCACGGTAGCTGCAGTGTAGCCGGTCTGTGACCAGGTTCATCAGGGCTGATCGAGACAGGAGGTTTCTCCAGAAGCCGCAGCTTGCCATCCATGCTATCGGCCTGCACCATGCATCCGCACACGATGACCCTTGTCACATTAACTTTGGGCCTGTTCCTTGTGGACCTCACTGTACGGTGATCTAAAGGAAGGCTGCCAATGACGCTTCTCGCAATGTCGGCAGCAACGCACTGAAGTTTATTTTTTTATTGAGTTGCTGAACAGGATTTATTGCCCATTGGTTTATCAGGGGGTTTTCAGGTGAAATGTTATGGTTGCTAGGCAACGATTCTTGACAAGGCATATTTAGACATAATGGTTGTACTTAACATAATTATGCACATTTTTTCAATTGTATAGTTAGAAAATAGCCTAACCCTCACAAAATTTATTTTTTTGTTCATTATTAGTATAATTACCTTGTAATTACATTCTAATTTCTGGCAGGCCACTCTTATTTGTTAATACCTCATTAGTTTCGCTGCATTATAGTGAATAAGAATGGTGGAAAAGGCTTCAAAGTAGCGCCGTGCCAGACAGACTTGTCGAGGCTCGCTGCGTGTCGAGGAGGAGGCTGGAGCGGACGCTTTGCTAAGCAAAGTCGCAGTCGCGCAGTCGCAAAGTGCATTTACAATAAAATATCCGACTAGGGCTTAATGATCGATGGGCACTTCATGATTAATTTGGATCCGTATCAACTTCTGCATACTATGAAGTATTCGCTTTTTTAATTTCGCTTTTAAGTATGTTTAAAAGATGAAGGGCCATCAAACTTAATTTCAAACAAATACAACTTTAACGGGCATTAATGTAATTTAAAACAATATTCATACGACAATAAGCTAGTATTACGCTGAAGTAGATATAGTCCGCATAGTGATTAAAGTGATGACAACTATATACTTTTTAAATGACGTTTTTTACTAAATTATGTAAGATCGGTCATTTTGTCACATATTATTCATCACAAGTAAGTATCATTGAGGACATGTTAATTCTGGCCTGGCGTCATTTACTATTTCTTATTGCTATCAGTAATCATTTTTCTTAAGAATTTACGCAATTTTGGAGGATTGATGTAAAAAAGGATGCAAACTAATACTTCTTTTTTTCACAGCTACATTAAGCCATAAATATAATGTACAGCCTACTGTAGGAGTACATACATATAGATTTGTGGCTTATTCTTAATTCTTATTGACTCAAAATTTGAAGTGAAACTAGATGAGCCTACTTTATTTTGCCTCAAACGAATTTATGACGTTTAAGATGGCCTGCAAATTTATCCCAAGTAATAGGTACTTATTATATTATATTGTATATTATATTATTATATATAGTATATTGTTGTATTGAAGTATTTAGAGCATTTATTAGCAAGAATTTATTGCTTGAAAGTTTGCTTTCACTGTACAGTAAGAGTTATTCTTCGATTATTTTGAACAGGACACCTTGTAGTCATCATATTCTGTTAGATTTCGTTTTTGGGGACCAAAAACAGCTGTACATGTGCATTATGACATTGCGTTGTTTGCATTTATTTAATGTTGCTTGTGCTGTGACGATAATGAAGCTCTAACGAACAGCACAGATTGATGCACAGTGCTGCGCATCACGAACCGTAAGCTTTATTGAACACAACACTTAATTCGTCATTTACTGATTTGCGAAGCTTAGATATTTGCTCACTGTTTCATTGCCCTGATCATTAGGTGAAGAAATGATGTGCATGCCCGAGCCGCAATGCTCCTAGTAAAGAAATATGCATTCAATATCAATTTGACAATGGCTTGTATAAATGTAGGCCTACTCTCGTCATCCCTATCCCAGATCAGATGAACTCCCTGAAAACCTTCATCAGTTGTAAAACAGTCCGTTGGGGTCGTACATCTTCCCTGTCCAACCCATCAAACAACCCTAGATCTGACACTGGACTGAAATCACATGTAGGTCTACATTTTGAACTGTACAATACTATCGATACCGATTACATTCTCGTTCCCTCTGTAAACATTGTAATGACACACTGCTCAATAAAACTACACCAAATTTAAATAATGTGCAGAATATAGATTTCATGCTATTAATGCTTGCTAACCACCGGTAGGCCTACCTTACCAGTTATTTGATCGCTATAGCTACAGCTATCGCTATATGGCTTTCTCTATCTGAATCAGGCTAGATTCAAATCACACTAATGGCAAAAAAAAATTGATTCAAGTACTTCTAAAAGGAATTGTTCTAATTCAACAAATATTCTGACGATTTCAGGAATGCTCACGATCTCAGCCTCTATTTACACCAAACTTTCCCAATATTCTGGCTCTTATTTCTGCTATTGATTAATACACTCTGATATGATGATGAAGCAGATTTTATTTGACTTCGCCTCGATCACTGTAAATCAATTACATTTTGTTACAACATAATCCCATCAGCGCCTGGATGCTAGATCATTCTGCCCTCAAGCTTGTCTTGGCCCGGCTTCGCGTCACTGCTCCAGCTGTAGCCAGTCTGCTTGCTCGACGACTTGTAGAAGCCCTTTCCTCCCGGCACGTCCAGCTGCTTGAAGACATTCTGCGTCTTCTCGTAGCCCTTCCCGCCATTCGCCTTGTCCTCGACAAATGACACTCTTTCCGTCTTGATCGGCTTCTCCGACTGCTCAAAGTCCCCGACGGGTTCGTACATCTGCTGGAACTGCTCTGCGAACCTGTCGTCCGCCGGACTGTCAAGTCCTTCCAACTCCCCCAGTGGCGGAAACCTCGTCTCCGATTCGTCAAACTCGCCAAATCGTGATGGAACCGGATCGGACTCGAACATATTCCACGAGTCCATCCGAGGTTCGGTTTCCGGATCAAGAGCCTCGTCCATCCACATGCGGAGGAGTCCATTCTCGAGCTGCTGCTCCTGGGCGGAGATCTCCTCCTCCACCTTCGCCACCTTACGGCGAGTGTCCTCCAGGAATGTGCGAGTGTCTGGGAGCATGCTGGCGGACCTGGGCGCGTTTTCCACGTGGATGCCATCCATGTCGTCCCAGCTGAAGGTGGGAGGACCTGGGGAGAAGCACTGGCGGGACTTCATTACCTTGTCGCCGTCGATGTAGTACATCATGTAAAAGTTGCACATCTCGTCCTTCGAAGTGGAACTACGCAGAAACAACAAGAAAAAGATAGCAACGAACAGAAACTACCCGCCTTTTTGTCGTCTAATCTATTAATGTCCATGTTTTCACATAGGTTTAGACGTTGCACCTTGATGAGGAGTGCTGGAGCTGGGTTTTAACAGCCGGATGCCCTTTGTGACGCCAATCAGATAAATAATTGTCTGGCACGGGGTTTGTAGCTAGCGACACTTGTGTGTTCAACGGCCTTGCTGAAGGGCGTGTAACGTATGGTTAACAAGCATGGTAGTAACAGACAGCAACTGCTTAAATAGTCACCGCATATAATGTGCCTGTTTCTAGATTTTTTGTATGGAAAATTAGAAAGCACAAGATCTAAAGCAAGAAAATGAGACACTTCATAGCGGTGATTTTGTGCATTTATTGTAGAACTTATTACATTATATTACTGAGAATTGGGTAAACGAAAGGATGTTGAAGTCATCAACTAAGCCTCACCCGACTTTAACTGCTGCGTCCCCTTTGTTGACCATCGTGCATCGAGCAGCCTGCACAACATTGGAACACGTTCACCATTGTGACAACAATTGTGATCTAGACACAATTTTTGATCATTTTTGAACTGACATTTGGTCTAAATTAATCGCTAGTGCTACTCAGTAGGTCTGCGTTTTCTTTCATGTCGCACATGACAAATAAATACGATGTAAATAATAGCAAAGCAGTCACAAGAACCATTTAACGAAAGCTTTGTGAGTACTGTAAGAATAGAGTTTTGGAGAATTATTACTTTTTAATTCAGCGGTTAATTCAATAGCATAACTGCATTGCTGTTACGTCGGCACATAGAACTATAAGAACTATAGAACATACGAACTATTTAATGCACGCAAGGATAAGTGTAGCTGACGTAACTACTCACCAATATGTCTCCCTTTGTGATGGTTAGACCTGGGGTCGCCACTGGGTAGAACATCTGGAAAGTCACAATTATATTTTGTGATTTAAGAAATAATGACATAACAACAGTACGATACTGATTTTTTCATCCATCCTAATTTATAAGCTTTTAAACTTCAATTTCATCTGCTTCAGAGCGTTACGAAGTTATCACTAAAATCTTGTACTCCAGTCCGTCATACATTCATCAATGCACATGAAAGGAACTATATTACAAAGTATATTATCATATAATCTTCATTATATTTTGATTAGGCCTATTGATTTTAATAATTATTAGCGCACAACGCCGCTCTGTTAAATTTATTAACAGTTTGAAAATATTCAAACTAAGTAGCTACGAATAGATAGGCCAATAAAAATGAAGAAGGCCCAGATAGTCAGTTAATACTACCCCCGCGGACTGACCTGAGGCTGCTGAGGACTGACACGTCCTATTTCTGTCCACTGCCCGTCTCGCACTCGGTATCCAGACACAATTTCACCTGCCAGTAAAACAAAAACGATTACAAATTTATTTGCCACACTCTATTCTCATTTGAGCCACGAATGTGGGTAGGCTAACGCTAAAACCAGTATCGTGAGTCATTTTCAACCCTTGAGTCATTTTCAACTCTTATCTTGCAATTTTAGCTTTTCTTAGCTATTTCTTAACCTTGCTCACATGGTTGATCAATCCTGTGACATTAAAATATACTAGCTTCATCAATATTAGCGTTCTATTTATCTTTTTTCACCTAGGAGTCTAGTAGTTTTAGCCGAGCACTGTTGTCTCAGCAACATCGATTACAAGTGAATTACATGACAGGACATAACAATGCTCGATAATTTAAACCATGGTAATTGGTAAGTTTATGGCCCAGTTGTTCAATCAAGAGTTGTTTGGTTTCAAATTGCCACAGAACAAAAATGACATCACGGCCCATTCAGATCTTGCAAATTAGATTAGAGATATTTGAATAACCGCCATTATTGGAGAGTTATCCAAATAATCAGAGAAAATTCAAGTAACTCTCTATTGAACAACTAGGCCTATGAGAGTTACAGACCGAGTTTGTGTGCGTGGCCGCGGAACGCGAAGGGGTGCAGCGTGAGGTCCTCGTCGAGTGCGCACGCGGTCTCCATGTACGTCGTCGAGTGGGCGGGGATCACGCCGTCAGTGCCGAGCAGATACACACCTGCAGTCTTCCTCTGACTGACACACAACACAATAAAACATGACGCACAGAACTATGTGTGTGTGGCATTGAGCACAAAGGTGCAACTCAAAACTGCTTCAGAAACCTAATTTATTCTCAGCAAAGGCCTAGTTTGATTTAAATAAGCTTGTTACTGTCATGTACAGCTAGGTTATGTAACTAATCGTCCTTAGAAAAGAACCTATTTATGCGGACAGTTCTAGAATTGATAGTAAAAAAATGGTTTGTTAGCTCAAATATACTTAAACGTCAGAATTTTTCAAACAGTTGCACTTATTATTTACTAGTTTACTTTAGATAACTGCCATTACTTATTATACACTTCAACTAAGGAATTTTTCAAAAAATTACAATACGGTGTCTTGGTAACTACTTACGGTGTCTTGGTAACTGAAAGCACGACGCCTGAGCTATCCTTTCCATTATCTGAAAACAACACAGACCTTCATATAATAATAAGTTAGTGATGCTATCGTAAACAAAGTAGAAATAATTTTGACATAATTAGAAATATCTACCTAATTTCAAAGTCAAAGTTCCTTAGTGCAAATGATGAATATCTCTGTGCACAGAAACTATCTTTCAAACACTGCAACTCAGTGCAGTCTGAACCAATCACTCAACAGCAAGATCTGTTAGTCGCATCTTCGTTCATTAACAGGTTAGCTTCCCGTCAATACATCTAGAAACACAATGGGAGCTCAACAGTCAAGGCGTAGGTGGAGTTTATGACTGCGACTGATACAGACTACTAGCTTATTCTATTTTAGAATTTTGATGAAGGAATTTAAACATTTTAATCAATCTATTTAGACAACAACGTAAATTTCATTCTCTATTATTGCTCATAAGACACGAGTATACGGTACGTAGGATGAGCTTTTTATCACAAAAATCGGTTCCCCTAATAATTCGCTACTAGGCGACAGCTATGCTATCGGTATAGCTAACGTCATAAATGAGAATATTGCTCTCATGTGCAATTTAGCTGAGAAGTATGGCTGCAGTGAACCATGAGTGATTAAATATTTAAAGCGGATGTTGAAACTCAATTTCAACTCGAGACGGACATGTCTCGAATAACATTATTATTGTCGCTCTTTAAAACTATGAAAGATCTTTATATTTCTATTAACATAGTTCATTTATTTACTGCTCATGCACTCACTAGGAGGGAGGAAGCTGGAGACGTTCATGTAGTGCACTTGGAGGACAAGGGAGTTGATGCCCGTGTCACCGCCCACTTTAAATCCCACATTGTCTGGCAGCTTGAGCTCCGGCGCGTCCATGCCCCACGCGTAGAGGATGTTACCGGGCGTCTTGCAGACTGGACCGCGCTTGTAGTTCTTGGACGAGGACTGCATCTCGCCACAGTTCCTGCGCCATACAGTATCACTTCAATGTTTCATATTGCTGCATCACAGCGACCTAAACTAGCGTAATAATCAAATTAGAAATCGGCATGCAGCAACTTAGGTAATCAATCTCGATAAGATGACTAAAAAATTACTGCATCATACACAGTGTTATACGTGTAGATGTTTATAACTTGTAATTTATTCACAGGGCATTTAGGGTATACGCACAAAACTAAATATTTGAAATACAGAGATCCGATCATATATTAATCATCATCGAAATTGACCAACCTTCTTCATCCAGCCAATTAAATTTTTTTTTCTTGATGATTAGACATGTACACATCAGACATTTTTTCTTCCCAAGCATTTGTCACAGAGATCTTGAGAAATTCTCATATCTCACCAAGGCTTTCCATTTCTTCCAGGTTCAGCACACCCGTAGATCAGCATATGGTGCGCGACAGTCATGTGTGCCTGGGGTTTGAACCCTGCTACAATCACACATACAAGCACACAAATTAGCATAATTTGTTTTGAAGAATGTGGCTGGCCATTTGTCAGTCATTAGCCATTAGTTGGCGAACTTGTCCAAAGCGAGTGGTTAACGTTGAGTAATGAGCTTTGAGAATCCATCACTAGATTTATCTCATGGATCACCTATTCATTGCTTTAATTCATTACACTGTTTAATTGAACTGTGCTCTTGCAGGCGTTCAGTCATAATTGTAACTGTATCGACCAATCAAAGAGTGAGGCAATATACAATTCCTGATTCACTTCCTGTCTAGATCTTATTACATAGCATGGCCTTTAGCACTACATGTATGCGAAACAGTTCTGCAGTGCTGGTATAAAGACACCAAACAATACTACAATACTGCAAACAATTAAGTACCATCAGTTTTTAAAGGAAAAAAAAAGCTGAGTTTATCAACTTACTGATGTAGATTGTCTTGTCAAGGTTCATCGGATAGCACAAATAGGTGTCATCCTGGCAACAAATTAACAGCATCATGAAAAATATGTAAGCAACCTCCTAAAAATGCATAGCGATCTTAAAGCTTTAAGAAAAGCTAGGCTCCAGCCGTTGTCATCAGTCTAAATTATAATTGAATTTCTCTAAACCAAGCTCATAATTTTTCCAGGAGAAACATTGCACAGAAAACTATGACAGTGCTTTCAAGTTTCAACTAAGTCCAAAAGTTTGATTTAAACTGTAGAACATCACAAACGCCCATTGCAAGGATGAGGATCAGTTCTCAACATTGTGGGAGTCCAAAATTGTTTCGTGGTGTCTAAGAAAAGAACTACAAATTGCAAAGGGGTTTGCACACAAAGTTTGTAGGCACCGCTTCAAATATTTACGTGGGTTTGATCCCTCTAATTAACTCCTGCGGAATTGTCGCTCATGGATCACATCAATCCCTCAAACCGAGCAGCTCGGTCACTCACAACTTTAGGCTGGACGTTGGGCATGAGAAGGCTGATGGTGGGGGGTCCTGTCACCGCTGTCTGCGGCTTTGGAGGTGCCCCCAGGGTCCGCTGCCCGCAGAGAACGAGGCTCAGCAGCAGGACAAGCATCCTCGACCCTCCCATCTGGAGGCTATCTGCCGTTCCACACACAACAAGGTGTAAGCTTACATGTAGAAGGTATTCTGTCCTATAGAGTAATAAAATAGATTGTAACAACAACGAAACAGCGCTAATTAACCCCTTCTTCGGTGTTTTTCATAGGCATAGATCATCACCAACACACAATTAATGCTTATAGGCCCTATACAGAAGACAATGCCATATGCCGTAGGCCTGATAGACCTACGCCCAACAATAAGCCTGATGGAAAATTCTTAACCTAGCATGCAAAGGCTTACACGCATGTATAAGATTCTACAATATTTTCGGCTTACCCCGCGGTAGGTCAGTCTCAAAGCGAAACGTTACGCGGTATTCTATCGATTTTGACAGTCAACAATTAGGGGGTTCGACAACATTTGATAGAGAGCACGCGCAGCCCAATGAACTAGCCGTGGATAAAGCGACTGCAGCTGTATACAGCTTAGACCGCGCGAGGCCTATTGAGTCAATATTGCACCCGATATAGACTCGGTATGTCCAGTTCTAGTCTACGCCCACGTGCGTCCTTTCTCCGCTTTTCCATTCGTCGGTGGGTGATCAGCATAAAATATTCCAAAATGGAAGCGTCAATCGCGGCCATGCACTGATCGGCTGCTGATGCTGCTGCTGATGCTGCTGCTGCTGCTGCTGCTGCTGCTGCTGCTGCTGCTGCTGCTGCTGCTTGCTGCTTCCAAGGACCAGTGCCAAAATAGTCTTCTGTTGTGTATCATGCCGACCAACAGCCTGGACGCCCACGCGCGTTTGGGCAGTTGTAGGCAGAGCGTTTGGCAGTTGACAGAGGCCAGCATGTCGGACGTTTGCAGCAGTTTGAAACAGTAGACCTAGGGCCTACTCGCGAAGCATTGACAGTGGCAGTGAACAGTGGCAGCTGACAGTGGCAGCAGCTGAAGCTTTTAATTACTCCGGAGACAGGGATACATGGTGGCAAGCCGGTAACGTTATTATAACCTCGATCCATTTCAACAGATTTGCATGGCAGCACTGTCTCTCCCAAATATAGCGCATACCTGCAATGAATCATTATCGTCCAACTTCTCTCAGCGCTTAAACATTGTACATATTTTTCACCTTTGCCTACAACGATAACGCTGATCCTCGCTAATGGACTTACATTAAGATATCCAGTTGGCTCAAAGCCTAAATTTAGCTACAAGAAGAGTCTTATATTTCCAATATATCTTGATCCGTTATATCTTGAACCCGTTACATTTGATATTGTTATTTTGAGATTAAACTTTTAAAAGGAAAAAAAGAAAATGATATGGAAATGAAGAAGGAAATAGTTATTAACGTTTGTTTTACTGGTATAACTGGCACTGCTGTTAGCAGGTGTTACGAAGAGTCTTTCGGTGTCGCTCGGTTCCCTGTCGTCGTGGCTGACACGGCGGGTCTGCGCGACACGATCGATCTCGTCGAACTGGAAGGGGGGGGCAACGCGCCATCGACAGGTTGCAGTCAGCGTTTGGGTTCAACTATTCAATTGTGTTGCGATTTTGTGCGGAATAGATTTATTTGTGACTTTTGTTTCATTTTATGATTTATTAATCAGCATGATTTTGTCACAGCTTGTTATATAGGGTTGTAAGAGCCATAGACAAGTCTGAATTCAAAAAGTTTATGGTGACTATAAATTCATGAAGAACTAAAATTTGATGTTAGTTTGTTTCATAATTTGCCCACTTTTTGTTTTGGCTTGGGCTTGGGCTTTATTTTCTCGTTTATCATGACATAGGGTGGGAATCTGACACAATGCATGCAGTACGAAGCGATCAACTGTCTGATTTCTTATGCTCACTGTTTATGTGTTACTTGATCTTAGATATTATTAGCTAACATTGACCATAAACGTAAACTTAATCATATGATTTACTCTGAAATACACCAATATTAATACGTTGTAACTTGTGTGTTTGTCGACAGAGCTGAGCACGCCGATGTGTTGGCGATGGTAGTGGACGCAGCTCTCATGACGAATGTGTTGCGCAAGGAATCAATGACAGTGGAATCATTTCTGGTCGAGAACGCAGCCAGACTTGTTGGTTTCCCGGCTGATATGACGTCAAGAAACACGTTAGCGACAGAGGGTTAGCGTTACCAATAAGCATCGAGGGCAACAATATGTAGCCATTATATTTTTGTAGGCTACAATGTGTATTGCCTCAATGATAAACAATGAAGATGACTTTGAGAAACATTTCTGTTAAATATATTTGTTGTACAATAAAATAGAAAATGCTTGACTTCTGTTTAAATCCTGCAATTACGACAGCGTGTGTTGATTTTTTTTAGTTTTACTTAGTTTGAAATTTAACTTAAACATGCCTAATAGATAGACCTTTACTTTAAATAAGATTTTTTTTATTTGTTCTAGATGACATATTTCATTTGTAAATTTGTATTTAATATATCATTTGTAGATTCAATTTCTGATTGCGGTAGGACCCAGTGAATGCGGTGGAAGCAGAGAGCTTATCCTACTGGTCAACAAGGAGGACCTGCTTGGTGAAAGTGAGCGACGAGAGATCGTGGACGCACTGTCGTCACAGAGGTTGTTCATCGCTTGCTGCCTGGCTTCGTGTCAAACTGAGCACGGCTTGACAGACTTCCTGCAGATACTGCAGCAGAACGTGTGCCAGCTGTAAGCTGCCAATACTTGACTTATCATTGATTTTATGTTTTTATTTATGTAATAATGCGTGGGGTTGGTTGTTTGCATTCGGAATTTTGGTTGATCTTTTGATCTATTGGGGGAAACAATATTGAACAAGGCCCCTTAGCAGTTAGATTATTGATGAAGTTTGTTGTACGTTGCCTTGAGCTGTTTGTGATGTGCTTGCATACTGTAAAACACGAAATTTTTGCATAAATGTAATTTTCACGAATTTCGCGATTTGTTGAAACTCGTGAAGATTACATGCAGAAAAATTAAGCTACAGAAGCTATTTATAACGGACAGTGTCCAAAAAACGCAAGAATCAAATTCAGGAAAAATTTTCTGAGGCAAAACCGCAAAATAACATGCAAAAATTTCACGTTTTACAGTATTACCATCAGGATAGAACAATCTAAGGTACTCGCAAGTAGATACAAAATGTAGAGTTTATTTGTATATTTGCAATCCATTGTTATGTTCATCTAAGTATAGGCTCTCCTGTTAATTTTTTTTTTACTTTTTCATGTTTTATATCAGTGTATCAACTGTATCTCTTTTTTGGCAGTTTTGCTTGGAAAACAAGAAGTGATAGCTCTAATACCCGTACCCACAATTGCGAGTTAACAATGAATGAAGTTGAATTTGTCAATCGGCGAGTTGAGAGTGACCGTCGTCAATCTTCCATGCCTAGCGTGACGTCACTCAATCCGCCGATTGAGCCAACTCGGGGTTAACTCGCAATGGTGGATACGGGTATTAGTAATTCAGTTATTTAATTTGTAAATCATGTATTGGAGAGCGTGCTTTCTATTGCAGTTGTGCGCGTGCCTCCTCTGAGGGAGTCGGTGTGACGAGAGCGCGCCACAGGCGCCACCTCGCGTCCTGCCTCGCCCACCTGCACGTTTGGTGACAACCATGCCGGTGACGCGGTGCTCGGCGCGCAGGCGCTGCGCTGCGCCATGCGCCAGCTGGTCGCCATCACCGGACACGTGACGTCAGAGCAACTGCTCGACGTCGTCTTTCGCCACTTCTCCATCGGAAAATGAACCGAACGAACATTTGTGTCGTCAATATGGTGTGGGTAGTGCGGTGGAGAATAACTGAATAAGCAGACTGTGTTTGAACGCTTCTACATAGGTAAACAAACTGAAGCTTAGCGTGTTGTGATATTGAGTGATTTATGTGTTGGAAAGTAACTGATAAGGCATAGAGAAAAACTTCTGCTTCAGAAATGTTCTGATTTCATGTTGCCTACATGTTAATTGTTAAATATGCTGTAAATTTCACGTGCGTTATTAATAATTAGGCTACAGAAATTATACATCAGAAAATCTGTAAATTGACGAAAAGAAAAGCTTCTCGGACTCTGAATTTGATCGATGTGCGTTTGAAAAATATATGAACTTCTGTATCTAAATGATAATAATGAAATTGATTCTTGTATTGACATTTGTGATAAAGTTATGTAAAAAAATAATAATAAAAATAAACTGAAATAAGATTTAAACTAAATTCAATTTTTGAAATGAAGACCCTTCTCATTAAAATAAATAGTAAGATTGGCGTTATTATCATATTCTAATTTAAGCCCTAGTTGGTTTTTGATTCACAAGTTAGCACCAGTTTTAAGCACATTTTGAGTGTTCTCTGATTATTGCAAAAAGGTTGAAGACTTTCAATTCAAGTTTGAATTTTTTTATAAAATTCTAAAGTCTTGCCAAATTAATCCAGCTAGGCCACAGTAGGCCTACTTACTATGCATGTATTATTTTGAGATCACGGAAGTAGGTCTAGTCTACAGATCTAGGCCCTACACGTAATGTTTTGCATAATCGTGCCTGCCTTTTTTACCCCACAATTAACTGAATGAGCCTATACAGTATACACGTACTATCCAGTATACATGCAAACAGTTAGGCCTAACAAAGACATACTACAGATAAATGATCAACATAGAACAACTATACTGCACTCGGTTCGGTTTTGTTCGTGCTGAACAGCTGCACCGACGACGGACACGACCAGGGGCGACCGGCCCTGGGACGGTGGTTCTT
>JAQIWG010004735.1:0-15541 GCA_034695025.1 Chamaedrilus cognettii | reverse complement strand
CGTGTTGAGGAAAGCACAGCCGCAAACTGCACCCCCCCTCAATCACCAGGATCCCGTCATCCATTTTTACGGGTCGCGACCCACGGCAAACAGATTGCCTTCATGGTCGCCTCTTACGACCTGCCCGAAGGAAGGCAGCCTACCTATTCTAACCCCGGAAGGCAGGGGTATCACAACGCTTTGTCCTGCCCTATGGTGGCAGCAGGGGCAGGGCTGCCGGGCACAGTTTAATGTCATGTCCGAGACCAGGATCTTCATTGCTCAATATAATAAGCAGATTAACGCTAAGTAAATTAGAGTTCAGTACTCTCACGGGCAGAAACAGAAAGAGCAGAGGTTCACTCACGTGTCCATCTGTATGGTTGCACAAGTCCCACAGAGGTATCATAGCCAGGAGCTTCCTATCAGTGAGATCCTTCTCTCCATCCACGATACTTTCCTCCTTCCCTCTGCCCTCTTTCTCCATTCTCACCTCCCCCTCACCGTTCGCCTCACTCTTCCCTTCCACCCCATCATTTCCATCTCCATGCTTTGTCTTTGAGCCAGTTTGCTCTGCTGGCACAATCGCTGAAGGAATCCGAGTGACATCGGGAATTTCGTTTTGCCGGGTCATGACAGTTGACGCAGCCCACCTAAACCACAGCAACAGTATTGCACTCAAAGGATTGGGATAATAAATAATACTTGACATGTTGCATGTGAAGACTGGTCCAAATTTAGCTCAATCCAACACACTCATGGCCATGCTCACTGGAAGCAGGGCCCAGCCAAAAACCTAGGCTTTCTACATCATCGTGACTCAGCATATTTTAAAACATAACCCAATTACAATCAAAGACGTAAGAATTATTAGCTCGTGAGACCCGCCAAATATGGTAATCTAGATAAACATATTGACATAAATTATTATTTAGCCTACCGTACCTGTAGTCATCATAGCAAAGATTCTTGATTGGCAGCTTAGAAGCATCTGGATGACCCTGAAAAGATAGCAAGTCATTCTATGCCACTTCAACAGAAATCCATCGCATCAACAAAATACAGTACGGAACACAAAAGTTGACTGTCAGCACCAGTTTCACTATGTGCAGTTAAAAACTGCAATACAACGGTCAACAGTTTGCGAGCACAGCAGTTATGGCTGATCATAGCAACCAAAACCAACAAAGGCAAATTGACAAAAAGACAAAAATTTGAATTAAAAACAGCTATTAGCCGTACAACAAATAAATAATACCATAAATAAAATATAAAATATTCTACATAAAGAAGCTCAATTTTTAACAGTCAAAGAACTGGAACAAGAAGACTCGACATTTGATTCTGTGTCATATTCACTGTTCAATAATTATCACTCTCAGTCTGTCACTAGTCTTATGACGAATTCTAACAATTTAGCTCAAAACCACAAATCCGAACAATGTGATTACAATTATTTTTAAAACTTGCTGTCAAACAGAAAAGTTAAACAGTCAAATGCAATTTATTTAGTTTGTAACTAAATAAATTGCACTGAAGAATAATTACCTCAGGAATGATTACCGCAGAAATCATTATCTCAGAAACCATTATCCCAGGATTCATTACCTCAGAAATCATTACCTCAAATATTATTATCTGAGGATTTATTACCTCAAAATGACTACCTCAGAAATCATTACCTCCGGAATAACTACCTCAAGAATCATTACCTCAGGAATCATCACTTCAGGAATGATTACTGATACTTCAGAAATCCTGAAGTAATGATTCAGACTACTTTGTTATGGTACGCTGAGTCAGGATATTCTGACAACTAGGTTTCTGGAAAATATCAAATTTGACTAAAGATCAGTTTTTTTATAGCAAGCAGGAATAAATTAAAGAGGTAATGAAAACATGTAGTGTATCATTTAACAATAACCTGATTGACAAGTGCTCACGAAACAATCTCATGGACACAAGCTAAATCTCTAAATTGTACTTTAAACAACTAGTCACGCCATTAGTATTCAATTGAAGTGTAAGTTCACCTGAAAGATTTTGAAGAAATAGGCATACTGCCTCGTGATGCTTCTAAACTGATTCAAACACTCGGCTGGAAACACAGCACACAACAAAAAATTGATCATACCACGTACATGGTTGAGTAAATCAACACACGTACAGAAAATTTGTTTAGTTACTCATGCATTTAAAATAGCCTATACCGTATATACATTGAGTCATTTCAAGTCCACGGTGTTACGATTGAGGTAGAGTTTAACAAGTTAGATTCACATTCATATTCATACTCGGAATAACATTATAATGTTAAAACAGACAGAAAACTGCAAAAAGCTGAATATGAATGTGAATCTAACTTGTCAAATGCTAACTCAACTCTAACTCAATAGTAAAACCGTGGACTTGAAATGACCCATTATAGAATCCAACAATAAATTTAATTTAATTTATTTCTCAACTGACTCGCCCGTTTCTTGCCTTGCACCACTAACTGCTGGTCGCTTGACCTTGATTTAAATGTGATTTAATTTTGTAGTTTGATTCAATTAATGAAAATCTATGCGAGAATTGTATCGAACTATTTGATTGGTCAATTCGGACCACAAAACTAAATCAAACTTAAATCGAGGTCGAGCAACCAGCAGTAAATGATACAGAGTCATTGCACTCTTGGTGCTTTGCACCACTTGAGTGATCCCAAAAGAAAAAAGAATAAACTTCCCCTCCCTTGAAAACGTATCAGAAATAATTGATTTCGAAATAAAATGACACATAGCAGTTCGCTTGCAAAACTTAAAACGATGCAAGAAGGGTTAAGATCCAATGCTATTTTCTGAATTTATGTACTGTACTCAATCAATCAACAAATCGAACATTTCTTATCTTGCATTCAACTTCATTTATTTACCTAACTACATTATTTAGACAATGTGAAACTTTCAAATGCAATTTTATATTCAACATGTGTATGAACTAGTATAGATCAGGTATGTTCCTGCATAGACTGTAAACAGCTGTGGACTGACTGAGGACTGGCGAGCCCTTGAGACACTGCAGGTCGTCCGGCGTGAAGTACAGAGGAGTCGTGTACGACTCGGGCAGAATCTCTACAAGTTTGCAATTAAAAATAACAACAAAGGTTGATTCTGTTTCAGTAACAGAGATAATCAAATATATACCCCAGGCATTAGGCAAATGATAATTTTTTCTCCATTGAATAAGCAACTGAAAATGCACACAAAAATACGCAAGCAAACCATAAATCACTATCATCCCCCACCTGAATGGAGCTGACAGACAACAAGAGAAACAAATATGATATAAGAAAACAAAAAAGAGCAGCAGATCATGAGTTATGTTAGTGCAGACAGACTGCTGGTTCAGAAAGATACTGAACTATGCTCTCTGAACCAGCCAGTGCTAGCTGCGTGAGTAGTTAAGGATACTCAGGTACAGCTGTGCTAGTGCAGAGAGTAGGTGCTGGTATAGTCAAGG
Organism: Chamaedrilus cognettii; assembly: GCA_034695025.1. Lineage (NCBI taxonomy): Eukaryota > Metazoa > Annelida > Clitellata > Enchytraeida > Enchytraeidae > Chamaedrilus > Chamaedrilus cognettii. Next base: position 12,061 of record JAQIWG010004735.1, on the reverse strand, counting down.
ATGCTGACTTGCTGAGGTAGGGTTGTGCTAGAGCACAAAGTAGTAGTCAAGGATACAAAGGCAGGACTGTGTTAGTTGAGAGAGTAGTAGTCAAGGATACTGAGGTAGGGATGTGCTAGTAGTCAGGGATACTGAGGTAGGGCTTTGCGAGTTTAGAGTAGTACTAGTCAAGGAAACTGTGGTAGGGCTACGCTAGCTAAGGTAGCAGTAGTCAAGCGTACTGAGGTCAGGCTGTGCTAGTATTTAGTCAAGCATAGGCCTACTGAGGTAGGGCTGTGCTAGTAGTCAAGCATACTGAGGTAGGGCTGCCAGAAGGAGTCGGGCTGCGCCAGCTCACAGAGCAAATGAAGACCAAGCGCAACGTTGGGCATCGACTGAAGCATGCGGTCCACCTTCATCAGCGGCCCTACACATACAGACACACGTACACACGTGCGCACACGTGCACGCGCGCACACGCGCACACACACACACACATCGACTGAAGCATATGGTCCACCTTCATCAGTGGCCCTACACACACAGACACACTCAATCAGCGACCCGACACACACAAAGACACACAACGCACATACACACCAATGCACATAAACCTACACACACACAAACTGAAGCATGCGGTCGATGTTCAGCAGCTGCCCTACACACACAAACACACTCATGCACCCACACCTACACAGTACACAGACACAATGACTCAAGCACGTGGTCAACCATAAAAAGCGGCTCTACACATAGTTGAAGTGATTAAGCTAAAACTTGCCTTCAAAAAACATAGCGCCATATTGTTCAAATCACAAACGGAATCCCAAAAGTCTACCTAAAAAACAATAGAGGTCTACTTAAAACTATTGTTAAAGTAAAAATAAATGAAAAAAAGAATTATATGTGAAAAAAACATACAAATTCAAATAACAGTATAAAAAGAAAGTATAAGTAGTATCAATATCAAACAAATAATATAACCTTAAAAACATCACAATACATATTCTCTTCACTATACAGAAATAGCAAAGAGAAATTAAAAAGATTTTATTGTGAATATGTAGATAAGAGTACCGGTAAAAAAGTGAATGAACAACGTAACAGCAATGACGATAGAAATAATGATGATAGAAATAATGACGATAAAAATAATGACGATAAAAATAATGATGATATGAATATTGACGATAGAAATAATAACCATACAAATAATGATGATAGCAATAATTACGATAGAAATATTGACAATAAAATGACGAAAGAAATATTGATGGTAGAATTAATGAAGATGGAAATTATTATTATTATTATTACCCAGTATTGAAGCACTTGCTGTTGCCGTGGTCATCATGAGCTTCTGAGGAATTGACAACCACCTCTCAGACTCCTGAAACCTCAAATCAAAGTTCAATCATCAACATCTCGCGAGATTTTAATATCTAAAAGAAAACAAGACTATGCCAAGAAATAGTTTTAATTTTAATTCGTATATTTTTCATTATTAGCTTATGTTTATAAAATACAATAATTATTAAAATTCATTAATCTAACTATCAAAAAACGTCTTCTCTGTCGTCTAATCTGTTAATGTCCATGCTTTCACGCAGGTCTAGACGCTTGCGCCCTGATGGAGACAGCTGAAGCTAGGTTTTTATGGCCGGATGCCCTTCCTGATGCCAACCATATAAATAACTTTCTGGCACAGGGTTAGCAGCTAGCGACACTTGCGTGTTTATCAGCCTTGCTAAAGTGCCTGTAACCCCCCTTCAGCCTTGCTGAAGTCCCGGCACGCCGGGACTTGATCCCAGGTCCTCTGGATTCTTTGTCTGACATCTTAACCACAGCGCTCAACTGTGATGTAGTGGACACATTAATCACATATATCAATGATAATTAATACTAGTCAAAAAATAATAATTAGTCATTATTTTAAATAAAATATTTAGACTATTTTAAATTTAAAATTTGTTCAGCTTATTAAAATCGGTCAAAGCTGTACTGTAGTGTTGAACTGCACTTTAAACAAATTTGTTTAGAAGATTGCTATGACAAATTAAATAACCAATCCTTAACAGCATTCTGTTTCGAAAGGAAGTAACCAAGCCTCAAATTTTAAAATTTAGAACTTTAGAACAAACTATAAATAATTGCATGAAGTGATCAAGCTTTCAGCTTTTAAGGAATTGAATGTTCAGTCTTTAAATCATAGCGGTATATACATATAGCAACTGAAAACAAAATAAACTTCAGTTCATGCACACTACGCAGCACTAAACCGTTCGTAGCAAGTATGCCACTACAAATTCTGAATTGGACAAACTTATACGTGTAACCTTATATCGTAGCCAAATATCAAGATTTATTGTGTTAGCGAGGCGCTGTGGTGCAGTGGTTAAGGTTTCTGACACAAGTCCCAGATACCTGGGTTCAAGTACCAGAGCCAACAACTATAAAATCATGGCGTTGCAAGTCCTTCAGCGAGGCTGTTCAGCACATAAGTGCCGCCAGCTGCTAACCCAGTGCCAGATAATTAAGCCATATATCTGGTTGGCGTTAGGAAGGGCATTTGACCATTAAAACTCAGCTCCTGCAGTCCACAACAGGGTCCACACATCTAAATCCATGTAAAATCATGGACGTTAACAGAATTGACAAAAAAAGGCATTTTTAAAAGTTGTAATAGCACACCTGTGATTACCTCCAAATTGCGACATGCCTTCAGCCCGTAGCCCTCACCAGAATATTTCTCGATAGCAACAGCGTCCATCTTGACCTCATTTTGTTTTAGCCAATCAATGAACTCCACTAAGTGTTCCTCACGCTTGCCACGCCGTATTACATAGCCTGAAGCCAGTCCAACACCAAACCTTGCCACATAGTATTACATAGCCTGCAGCCCATCCAACTCTCAACCTTGCCACACGATATTACATAGCCTGCAGCAAGTCCAACACCCAACCTTGCCACGCGGTATTACACAGCCTGCAGCCTGTCCAACACTCAACATTGCCATGCGGTATACCATAGCCTGCAACCAGTCACACGCTCAAACCGTGCCCCGCGGTATTACATAGCTTGCTGACTGTCCAACACCCAACCTTGCCACGTGGTATTACATAGCCGGCAGCCAGTCCAACACTCAAACCGTGCATTGCGGTATTACACAGCCTGCAACCAGTCCAACATCTAACCTTGCCACGCGGTACTACATAGCTTGCAACCAGTCAAACATCTAACCTTGCCACGCGGTACTACATAGCCTGCAACCAATCAAACACTCTAACCGTGCAATGCGGTATTGCATAGCCTGCAGCCAGTCCAACATCAACCTTGCCGCGCGGTATTACACAGCCTGCAGCCAGTCCACCACTCAACCTTGCTACGAGGTATTACATAGCCTGCAGCCTGTCCACCACTCAACCTTGCTACAAGGTATTACATATCACACAGCCTGCAGCCACTCCACCACTCAAGCTTGCTACGAGGTATTACATATTACACAGCCTGCAGCCAGTCCACCGCTCAACCTTGCCGCACGGTATTACACAGCCTGCAGCCTGTCCACCAACCAACCTTGCCACACGATATTATATATCGGATAGCAGTCGGTCTAAGACTCAATCTTGATGCATTGCGTCTGATTGGGCTTCAGTTTTGTGGCGATTAATTCAAAATCAGTCTTGCACAAATCACTGCAAATCATAGGCCTACTAATAAGCCCTAAAACTTATAGCATAGTAATTTTGAAAAGATCTGAAAAAAGTAGCGTTCAATCTTCAGAAACAGACCCATTCAGATAAAAATAAAATCTACGTAATCGGCAAATATATTGCTCAAATTAGTTTCTGTGACATTCATCAATAAATGAACTTTGCTAGCCTGAGAATGCAACATGCTGACACGTAACATTTACTAGTACATGTTAAGTGCAACATAAAAATAAAAATTACATCAATGTACATTGTACACTATACAGATCACATTAAAACTTGCAAATTTCACCTGTGAACTGCTGATATAGCCCTAATTTAAAAAATGACAATTGCCTTATTTTAAGTCAACTGAGAAAACATTCAAATAATCATCAAATGATTATCAAATGAGCACACAAACACAATGCTTCAGAAGAACTAGAATTCAATACAGGCCCCATCACTTAACAATATGACTCGGACGAACGAAGAGGAAGACAGTGACGCTGACCTTGCTGTTTCTTGCGCAGCCTCTCGACCAGTGCGTGCACTTCTAAGTAATCGCTCCACTCCGAGTTCTGAGTTCCAAATGGTACACTGCATTCTGCAAAGATTATAAAACACACAAAATAAAAATAAGATAAACATATAAGGTCAGCTCAATTTAATTACATTAACGTACGTTTTGTTTAATTCACATCTACATGTATACTGTATAGTAATTTGTCTGCAGCGAGGCGCTATGGTGTAGTGGTTAAGGCGTCACACTTAACATCCAGAGGACCAACAATCCAGTACCCGCACCGGCAACTATGAAACCATGCGTTACAGGCCCTTCAGCAAGGCCGTTAAACACGCAAGTGTCACTAGCAGCTAACCCTGTGCCAGATGATTTATTTGGTTGGCGTCAGGAAAGGCATCCGGCCGTAAAAACCCAGCTCCTGCAGTCCTCAGAAGGGCGCATGATTTCATAGTTGTCTACACCGGGACTTGAACCCCACTCTTGTTTCTCATCATGACGCCTTAACCACTACACCACAGTGCCTCGAGCTGTAGTGTAGCAGTTGGATTACTCGATTTACTGATTTAGAAATAAACGCACTCTCTAGTAGACTGCCACAGATCTCAAGCACATCGCGTCTGATGTGTCGGGGCATGCCCAGGTCTGAATCTCCTCCGCTCGCCAACTTGGATTTCTTGCTCTTTTTTCCCATCACGATGACACGCATGCGCAACTGACTGAAAGGCAATCATTGAAAGCAGGGCTTTAATTGACAAGATCTACAATCATTAAAGATCTCACGGTATATGTCTTCCAAGCATTTTCAATTTTTCATTCAAAAACGCATTGATATTAATTACCCTATTACTGCCCATTGTTCTCATTTGGGAACAGTTGCTAAGATGATGTTGATAAATTTGTCAATGAGTCATTTTATAAAACCGAAAATGTATGACATGCTTCTTGCATAGAATGATTAGTAATAGAGACTAGGTGGTTGTCTGGAAATTATGGCGCCTGTCATACAAACTTCTGCCGGGCTTTAGCAAAATCCACAATTAATGAATTGCTTGATTTTGGGATTTTAGTTTAAGGACCGTAAATGGTACTAACAAAGACTATTACAGTCCGATTCTGTGCAAGAGCCGGCTCAGAACCACTTCTTCTTCTTTAGCTGCCTTTTCTGACTCGCCAATGGAGCTCTAGGCCAATTCTTTGCACCCCGGTTGCAGTGAGACGTTTGCGCAACAGCACCTTTTAGTTGAACCCGATGTGTTAGTGAGTGAAACCCTGTTTGAAGTTGCATCTGGTTGCAGAGGAACCCGACTCAAACCTTATATTTCTGAATAGTTTTGTAAGTTGACTCCACAAATTGATGCAGTTTGAATTTTAAATAGCGACATTCAATTGAAGAAGGAAACGTTCCTTTCACACCCCTATATTGCACATAGCCTTGGTTTTTTGCTATTGTTAATTGTATTGATGCCTAACTGCGAGTTAAGTAGTAAGAAAGAAATGAGGCTGCTCTCTGTCGAATGCCATCCATTCACGAATGGCATTTATTTATGAAAAATATATGTAATGCATGGGCATTTTTGCAAGGCCCGATAGTAGGTTTTCCGAAGTTTGTCGGTCTAAAATCGTAAAATGTTTTTTTCGCCTAAATAGTCGTCCGTTTATAGTACAAGGGGGTCGGGGAGTCCAAATCTGCAATCTGATTTCAAAAATTTTATTCGGTCTCGCCCCAAAAATGCAAAAAATTTAGAATTTCTTTAAAATTTCTCATGCAATCAAACCCAAAATCCGCCATTGTGTTTTTTGTTTATTTAGACGTCACAAACTTTGTCATTAACTATTATAATTTCGGCAGTGTGCTGGTCCAAAAAGTGAAATTTGAAATAAATATATGTAATTTAATTTGTTTGAAATGTAAACAAAAAACAAAATAGTGGATATAGGGTTTCAAATGCATGAGAAATTTTGAAGAAATTTTTGATTTTTTTTATATTTGGGGGAACAACACAAAAATTTTGAAATCTGATTGCAGATTCGGACTCCCCGACCCCCTTTTACGAAAAATGGTCGATTATTTAGGCAAAAAAAACAATTTACGATTTCAGACTGACAAACGTAAGGAAGACCAACCTTTAGTTGGTCGTCCTTCGGCAGGCTCACCTGTGTTAAATTCCCTATCTCCGACAACAGATACCTGTGTTCAAGATAGGACTTTTACCATTACGAAACGTTGTAAATTTCAACATCAATGTTAGTGTGCGGAAACTATATGTGACACTGTGGGAGCGTCCAGGGACGTGTGGGGACGCTCGGGGACGGTGTGGGAAGGGTCGGGGACGATGTGCGATGGGTCAATTGCATCACTGCGACTTGATGCATTGCATTGTAGAGACGCGGATTCTGACTGACAGCTGGGGTGCTCACAGGGGAATCGCCGGGATGAGACATGGCGAGGTGAACCACAGACACAACTTTGTGGACCCACATGACGCCGCCATACACATGCAGACCATTGAAGGTAAGCGAAGGCGCACGCCACTGTAACTTTCGTGTAAAGAAATTTTTGAAATTAATAAACAGGTCCTGCCGGTCAAATCTAGTGCCTTCTTTTAATAATAATAATAATAATAATAATAATGGGCTTAGAGTCCGTTTCGGCATCTAGTGATGTCATCGGGGACCTCAGATTCTTTCAATTGCATTCTTGTTTCAGTTGCATTCTTGCATTGCAATTGCATTGCATTCTTGTCTCAATTGCATTCTTTTAATCTTACACTATTCTTGAAAAGGGAGTGGGACAAATGACCAGAGTAAATAGATGTTCAATGACATTTGGACAACATAAATATTCAATTTAATCCCAATTATGTCCGAGGCACCAATTTAAATATATGTTACACTGATCTTCCCTACTGTACATGTGCGTAATAAATTATAAATGCATAGCCTAATGCAAAGTTTATTTCGACAACGATTTGCCATTGCAGCAATTGTGATTCTATCAACGGTTTTATTATATGCAACAAAATGTTTGTTATCTTTGTACAATAGACGATCCACGAAGTGCTACATGTGAGCCTGTGGCTCGTTGCTTTTAGTTGGTTGATGTGACGTCAATTTTAATGCTGTGTATGTCTTCATTGCTTGTGACTAAAAATAAATTCAATTCAAACTATCGCAGCAGTATTGTAATGCATTTGCAAAAACAGTGAATTAAGATCAATAATCTGTCTGCCGCCATATGACTTTGAAATTTACAAGACCTTCACAACTATGCTCCTTCGTGGACATGTGCTGCATCGGAGCCCACCTCAATGAACTCTCCATGAATTTGTCACCATTTGACGAAATATTTAGCATTGACAGATCTCTGAGCCTAAACATGACGCTTTGCTTTCTGTAGGTTAACCTTAACCAAGGTCACTGTATTGATCTTTCGCATTAGCTAGCGAATTTAAGTCTTTCGAAGTTATTAAAAACAAGATGCTTGATTGACTGTGGTTGGACTTTGAGATTATATTACCCTATTGACCAAACGGTATTGATTAACGAAGGCTTCTTCTAAACCGGATCAGTCGCTGCGATTCTACAAAGTAGATTTTAGCATCGTGAATTATTTCATCGTAAATGTACCATTCATAGCTCCCTAGGTTAGCGCGTCAACCGTAGGATCGCCGTGAGCATATGCAGCTTTCATTCACACAAAAAGGGTAGCAAACATAAAAATAAATAAAAATATAACTCCATATATAAATTGGTTATTAGCTTTATAGCTAAATAATGCGAGGTAGGGAAGCCCTGTGTTGCTTCAAAGTATTCAAACACGCACAAACTGACAACTCAGAGAGTAGCCTAATGGTAGTGTAGCTTAATGGTGCACAAATTGAAGCGTAGCCTAATGGTAGTGAAATATTTAACTAGCGGTTGGAGAAGCCAAAAACTGTTTGAATTTTTGATGATTTTCACTACACACTAGACACTAGGAGTGAAATTTTCCACCATGGTGGTATTGGACCTCCCGTGAGAGGTCCAATACCACTTTTGAGGACGTTAGAAATAACCACCTTCAAGGATAGAAATTTTCACCAAAATTTTTTACAGTGTTGTACCCTCGTAAAAGCTCCATGCTTCAATCAATCCACAGCACAATAGCCTTTAAACCATTGATGTGAACACGCATTACATGTATCACCCCGACCATTTCCACACAGTCCCCGACCCTTACCGACCCTCCCACATCGTTCCCACACCATCCCCGACCCTTCCCAAATCGTTCCCACACCGTCCCCGACCCTTCACACACTGTCCCCGACCCTTCCCGACCCTTCCCACATCCCTTTTACACCGTCCCCAACCGTTCCCACACTGTCCCCGACCCTTCCCACACCGTTCCCAACCCTTCCTACATCGTTCCCACGCCGTCCCCGACCCTTCCCACACCGTTCCCGACCCTTTCCACACCGTCCCCAACCCTTCCCACACGTCCCTGGACGCTCCCACACCGTCCCTGATCCTTCCCACACCGTCCCCGATCCCTCCTGACCCTTCCCACATCGTTCCCACACCGTCCCCGACCCTTCCCAACCCTTCCCAGATTGTTCCCACACCATCCCCAATCCTTCCCACACCGTCCCCGACCCTTCCCACACCGTCCCCGGCCCTTTCCACATCGTTCCCACACCATCCCCGACCCTTCCAATGCTGTCCCCGACCCTTTCCACACCGTCCCCGACCCTTCCCACACCATCCCCGACCCTTCTCACACCGTCCCCGAGCGTCCCCACACGTCCCTGGACGCTCCCACAGCGTCACATATAGTTTCTGCACACTAGCATTTACATTGAAATTACACCTTTCGTAATGGTAAAAGCCCTATCTTGAACACAGGTAGACCTGTTGTCGGAGATAGGGAATTTAAGCTAGTGTTTTGTGAAGAGTTGAATTGGTTTTATTACAAAATCCGGATGGGATATCAATGTTTTAATAACGACACTGAGTTTGTGGAGCAAACTGTTTTCTACATCATTTTTGAAGCTTATTATTGATGCCTATGTTGTGTGCGAAGGCCTTCGGCCTTCGTTTTCGTCCTACAGCCTTCGTTGGGCGGCTGTGGCGCCTCTTACACCTTCCGCCTACGAAGCGCCTGCGGCGCCTCTTAGGCCTTTGGCCTACGAGGCGTCCTCAGCGCCTCGTAGGCCTTTGGCGTACAGTAACGGCGTGACCGACAGACAGAGAGACAAAGACTGGGCTATTCGATAGTTTAATAGCGAAATATTAAAATTAAGTAATCCACAGTTCCAAACAACGCCGATTATCGCTCAAATGATGTAGACAGTAGACCGATCATTTAAGCGAGAAGTTATCAATCGTCATCGCACTAATGCAGCAACCAAAACCATAAGCAAAAGAGGCCTTCTACAGCAATGCATAGGCTTACTGATTTACTAATAAGCAAATTTGTTCAAATTTTATTAGTTTTAAACAAAATAGGCTAATCACTACTGTAACAGCCGTCAACTTTAAAGCCAGTGTTGCCAATTTTTCAGAGTGGAATTATCGTAGTCGCAAAACTCAGAAAATAATCGTTTTTGGCCGAAAGTAATTATCGTACAAATTATCGTGCTTCTCAGCCTAAAATCGTACGTTTTTTGTCCAGCAAACTTCTAAAAGTGACTGAAATTGACCCAAAAAAAGTCCAAAATGACATTTATTCATCCTCGACAAGAAAACTCACGAGCGAAGGGGGGGGGGGCGTTCTGACGAAAAAGAACAAAAAAGATTAATTACGTCACCACGGGGAGGGATCGGAGGCCTGGGGGCTCATTTACGTAGATATCTTATGACAATTTCAGTCGTAAGATTGTCTTAAGAGAATATTTGGCAAATCTTATCCTTTTTATTGAAAACTCCGCACGGTCGCGGGCGAACCGAATAATGACGTCACGGCGGTCGGCGATTGGATTTTATTTGTTTTAAATTTCAGTTAGGATACGATTTCAGAAAATCGTAAGAAATGTACGTAAATGAGGCCCCAGGTGACGTTTGGTGATGTGGGGGGGGGGATATATCCTTAAAAGTGGTGACGTAAGAAATGGATGACCCCACTAGACATTTTGGCGGTGTTGTCATAAAAACGTGGCGCGTTTTCTCTTTTGTTCTTGTTTAAGGACGACGAGGTTTGGTTTACGTACGATGTTCAATAGGCACATGCGATCTGGGTTGTTTGAACTGCATTCAAACTGAAACTTGAATCAAGGTGCCATTCATCGATAATAATTGTCAGTAAAAATCCCCTGTCACTGTCAGCCACGCTGACCAATCACAAGCTGCCACGATCCGCTTAGAGCTTTAGCCCATGTAACATACATGTAGCTGTTGTAACCACTAACCAATCAGCAGCAAACACGTATCAATGATGTCGAATGACAGTCGCGTTCAATTGTGTTGCTGACCAATGGGAATGCGCCACGAGAAATCTGTCGTCTTGGCGGGAAAATAAAAGCGCGGTGAACTAGGATGATGCAAATATGGATGATGCTAGCAAACGTGACAGACAGCAAAATAGAGAAACGCACAAGCAGCGATACAGCGAGACTGCGAGAGTAACAAGCAGGCGTGCTTGGAGCTACATGTACATGTACTTAGCGACAAGTATAAGAGGACATCAAAGTGCTCATCGAGGGACTCGAGCGAGACAAGAGGATTTATCGAATAAATCTACTGCTTACTGTTTGTTCAAGACAAACACAAGTGTACGCGCCAGCTATAATATCCGAGGTAATCCTAATTTTGACGACTCTGATATTTTACATAGGCCTATGCCTAGTAGTTTAAAAGCGTCACACGCCTTCAAAAAAACTGTAGACCCCTGTGCGCCCAATTGAGCCGGCACGGGGGATGGAGGGGGGGGGTCAACGCCAGCCCAACAAAATTTTACTTCTTCCGGTGATCGTGAACGGCGTTGTTTCAAAATTCTTAGGGCCTACGAGGCTACAGGTGCAGCATACGGCGCTTTATACAAGAAACTCAACGAAACTATATAAATCGTTTATTTCGTTTCGCTGTTTCGTTTCGCTGTTTCGTTTCGCTGTTTCGTTTCGCTGTTTCGTTTCGCTGTTTCGTTTCGCTGTTTCATTTCGCTGTTTCGTTTCGCTGTTTCGTTTCGCCTACAAATTACTCCATAATTAGGCTTAAACGACAGAATGCATGCAGTGCATCCGGTGATAGATGACCATAGATATATAAAAAAGACCATAAATAAATAAAATTGATATAATACATATAGGCTACACGTGTGTGTATGCTCTCATGCTGGGCCAGTGCGTCTGAGCGATTTCATTTTAGGGGCAATTGGTGCCAGAGACTTATTTTTAGGGAGGGGGCATTGCGCCCCCCAACAAATTAAAGGGGGGCAATGTTTGATGTTAGAAATTTTAGCTTTATTATAAATTTTACTTTCACCTTTTGGTAGCGTAATTAGAGTTGGCCTATCTATAGGCAAGGTTTGCAGTCTACAATGTTAAGTGTAGAAGTTTTTAATTTGAAGGAGAGTAATAAAATGAGCAAGGGGGGAAAGAACAACTTTAAGAGGGGGGAGCTGCCCCACATAAAATTTTAAGGGGGGCATTTGCCCCCCCTGGCCCCATTAGCGGCCGCCACTGTGCTGGGGCCACTTCTAGCGTTACGTTAGCCTACGTGTCGTTCGGTACACGTCACACAGTTTCTTAACCTCTTAATTACGTATCGTCCCAAACTGGCCTGCCTATGAGTCAGTGCGTTACACAAAATCGCCCAAACGGGTCGATCAGCCGCCTGTGCTTAAAACCGTATACGCCAAATCGGGTCGATTGAATATACAGTCGGGCCA
>JAQIWG010004734.1:0-15546 GCA_034695025.1 Chamaedrilus cognettii | reverse complement strand
CGAGCATAACTAGAGAACTAAGCACCGGGACCACCAGACAGAACAACCACTGTCGCGAGTCCCGCTACCAATCAAAATCCTCCAAAATAGGTCAAACACTGCCATAATATTAGTTAATTAAATTTTCACAACACTTGACTCATAAAATATAAGATTGACCCAATCAAATATTTACAACGCGGACGCTAGTCGTCACACTCCCAGTACTCAGTGCATTTGCAGTGAAAGAGAAAGAAATAAGAAAATACTTGGATGAAATCCATCCATTTATTGAGATAGTAGAAAGAAAGCATTGCAACTTTCTTCTGCGAAGAAGAACAAATTGCTTCCCTCGTCTCCGAAGAAAATCCTGCGTATGCCTGCACCCTCACTTGCTCCCTTGCGCGTGCGTCTTGATAAAGATTATAAGTATAGTTGTAGTTATAGTTGCTTTGAATGTTTGTTTCTCCTTATCATCGGCCCACTACTAGGATGCTGGATGGTATTGGAGGTTTTGAAAGGCCTTTGTTATCAGAGTGCCTGAAGATCTGTTTGACTGTCTCTCTTTCTTTGTTCTCTTGCTATTTGCCAGCTATACTTGCTTTGCTTGGTATTGTTCAAGCTATCTACTGTTGTTGTTGCGGTTGAGTAGGCTTGAATGTTGCAGTATGCATGTGTGCAGTATGCGGAAGGAAGGGGGGGTACGCCCTGTCGAGCAGTGTGTAGTGTGTATGTGTGTTGTGTGTATGTATGCAGTGTGTGTGTATGTGTGTAGTGTGTATGTATGTATATAGTGTGCATGTGTGTCGTGTGTATGTATGTAGTTTGTGTGTATGTAGTGTGTATGTAGTATGTATGTGTGTAGTGCATAAGTGTGTGTGTATGTGTGTAGTGTGTATGTGTGTAGTGTGCATGTGTGTAGTTTGTATGTGTGCGGTGTGTCTATATGTAGTGTGGGGGAGGAGAGTGGATACCCCATGCCGAGCACGCGTCAGGGCACGCGGCGCTACATGGCCCCAGAGCTGCTCAACGACACGCTGCACCGTGCGCACTTTGACGCGTTCAAGCAGGCCGACATGTACTCCATGGCGCTCGTGCTGTGGGAGATTGCGCGGCGCTGTGAGCTCTGCGGTGAGTGCTGCGTTACTTTGTTTGTTGTTTGTTGGAGTAAATCTGTATCCAGCTGCAGTTATTATTTAGGAGTAAGTTTGTTTCCAGCTGCACATATTGTGGAGGAGTACGTTTTGTGTCACACTGCAGGTGTAGTGTAGTCGTAAGTGTATCGTGCTGCAGGTATAGTGGAGTAGTAAGTGTATTGTGCTGTAGGTGTAGTGGAGTATTAAGTATGTATTGCGCTACATGTATGGTGGAGGAGTAAGTAGCACTGCAGGTATAGTAATAGTAGTAAATGTGTCATGCTGCTGGTGTAATAGTGTAAGTAGTAAGCGTGTATCGCGTTGCAGGTGTATTGAAGTAGTAAGTGGGTATCGCGCTGCAGGTATAGTGGAGGAGTACCAGGTGCCGTACTACGATGCGGTGGGAGTTGACCCGAGCTTTGAGGAGATGCGCAAGGTCGTGTGTGTTGAGGGTCGCCGTCCTGACCTGCCCAACCGATGGACTGGCGACGAGGTCTGCCTGACAACCAATCAGTTCATTGGGTTCGGTTCTGGGTTTACCCCTGCGGACTGGGGCAGTAAAAGAATAGATCTGCAGCCCAGAGATTCCTCCGGATGAGCCGTAAGAGGCGACTAGAGAAGGGGGAGTGGTTTTGTGCGGGCTCCCGTGCTCAAAACTGGACTGTAATAGTTTTGTGAGTACAAACGGTCCTTGAAATCAGACGAGGACTAGGTATTTGTATTGGGTTGCTTTATTTAAAATGATGAATTAGGTATTTAGCAGAACAGCCGTTGTGAGTGGCCGCAGTGGCGATCAGTTTCAACCAGAGACATGTGATCTCATTTTTACCAACTTTTGCTAATAATGGACTATGAGCTCTTTTTTCAGAACAAAGCACACATAATCATCTCAAAAAGTAACAAGGAATTTGTTCCTATTCTTGATGCGTAAGATCTAACTTTTTATTTTTAGGCCTATTGTAAATCAGTCATGAACCTAAATATGAATTTAGCATTAATTTAGATCAAACAGCTATCTCAAGGAATAAATAGGATTGGGCTAGATATTTTTACAGGTTTTAGCAAGTACTACTCTCAGGTTAGTAAGGAATACTGCCTATGAGCTCCAAAAATAAAAAAGTAAATAAACAATGTAAGAGAACAGAAACAAGTTCCTTGGTACTGAATTGATGAGAAAAACAAGCATTACCATAGTATAGGCATAAAGCGTAAGCTGAAGATTAAGTTGGAGATCTAGTGTATTATTGGCGAAGAAGAGGTCACCTAAATCGTCACATATCTCTGGCTTCGACTAGGTGTCAACTGGCGATGTTCTGTGGATAGAAATCAAGGGTAGTGTGTGGTTTAGTTTTAAGGACGTGTGTGAGTATCAAAGGCTATTACCGTCCGCTTTTACCGGCTTTTTCAAAGGCTTTTACCGTCCGGTTTGAATATTGACTCTACCCTTGATTTCTGTTCTGTGAACAGAAATCAAGGGTAGGGTTAGTATTCCAATTATTTGTATCTACAGGGTGCACTATAAAAAAGGTGCCTCTAGCGATATTCCAATAATTTTGCCTATATTTAATATTTCTGATCAATTTTTTCAGACTACTACAGGTCAAGCCACTGACCTGTGATTAGGGATCTTTCTCTAAATATTTTAGGTAAATTTGAGTATTGAGAAGTTCTTCAGAAAATCTTAGACAAATTTGATCGTTTGCTATTTGGAACTCCACACCGCCACGCGCAATAAACCAAATGATGATGTAATGGCGGTCGGCGATTGCATTGAATTTTAAAATCAGATTTAGGATAAGTTGAGGCTTAAAGTTAGAAAGCTTTGAGAAATAGGCCCCAGGTTATTTCCAGCCCTTGTTATGAGTATGACGTCTTACTCCTTTTGGTTCATGCAGCTCAGTGGTGCATTGTTATGTGTCACAGTACCTCGCCCCGATGACTCGGTTGATAGCCGAGTGCTGGGTGGCAAACCCAGCCGGTCGGCTGTCGGCTCTGCGCGTCAAAAAGACGCTCGGCAAGCTGCGCGCCACGCTCAAGAACAGCTCCTCCGCCAAGGCATGATCCTAACTCATGGGGGGGAGGGGCGGAGGTTGTTGCGTCTCAATCCTGAACACCTTTCTCACTGCGGGATCAATTAACCCTAACTCTTGATAGTAAATTGCTGCAAATACTCAAAATCATTTTATGTCAAACTCAATTAACATACAAATATGTTGTTTGCCAAGAAAATTATTGAAATTGTTCAATGTATGATTCTCTGTGAATCTACAATCATTGATTCTTCAATCATACGTTAAAAAAGTTCAGGCGTTTGGCAGGACTGCAATTTGAGCGTGCCAGTGGGCACATTGTAGAATCTGTCTATAGAATCTTGACTATGTCTTGACAATGAATCATTTGGCGACGTTTTGTTAACAGAAATCAAGATTGGGCTAAGATCCTATCCATTTCTATGTAGAGAACATTTCACTGCAAACTCGAGAATGGTAATTTTTTAACTGTCGTTTGAAGCGCATGTTGGCCGAGAACGCTTTGCAGACATCATCGTGTCTTCCTGATAACTGACTCGTCCGGACCTTGTTCTGGCTTTATTGACTCGCGTAGACCAAAGTGTGGACTGCTTCAAACCTAGAATTGCTCGGTCAGCACTTTGCTGCAGGAGCACTGGAGCACACTGCACCAACGTCAGTGGCCGCAGAATGGCAGCATGGACTTAGATGAGTTTCTATTGGCTCTCTGAAATCAAACTAATTTCAACTAGTCTTTGCAGCCGATGGATACATCTTATACATACAATTCCGCCATTGTGCTGCCTTTGATAAGCCTATCCCTTTTGTTCAGCTTGAATGATTTTTATTGATCCAAGTTCTTTAACATTGACTGACTGTTAAGATTAGTTACAGATGCTGAATCAAAAATAAATGCTTTATGACGTGGCAGATGAATCGCAGTCTGGGGCCATTCTTCAAGGAATCTTAAGCAAATCTTAGTCATAAGCAGATCTAGCTGTGCAAGCGGATCTTAATCATGTTCATAGACAGGGGCCTGTAAAGTAGGCAAGCGCTTGGCTCAGCAAAATCTTGCTGGTCAACAAAAAGGTGACAATACAGCCGTTGCAGTGGAGTTTTATACAGATCACCCCTACCTCACGCTGATAGTATTTTTGCTTTTTCGTTGATCAGCAAGATTGTGCTGAGCGCTTGCCTACTTTACTCGCTCCAGATCTTGTCGTTTGGTGCGAAAATTTAAAACTTTGCAAAGTGACGCGCGTACTGCATAGCTGACGTGGTGACGAAGTCAACCTCACTCCATATCCCTGGTATCAGAGTCTCACTGTCCCTCTGGCCTGAGGGTTATCCTAATATCCAACCACCGCTCCGATGCGTTCAGCAGAGCCACGCTGAAGCTGGATCATTAGTACAGGACGCCGTGGCGATTGGCTAACGAATTCTATATAGAGTAGATTCGAATGGAGTGTAGAATTTTGAGTTTTAACTTGATGAGTTTGAGTTAAATGTTAATTATCTTAAGAATTATTGAAGAATGAGTCTGCTACTTGTCTTGATTGAGACCTCGGTGAGTGTGACACAAAATGACTGGTTTTATGTTTCTGTGCAGGATATGCAGAGCTAATCAAATGAACTGTGTACGTGTGTCGTTGCCAGTGGCTACTAGCATCAGGGGCCGTAGTCACGATAGTCGCGACTGCCTAGCTGAAGCGAGGTTTGAGGTCGCGTCATCCATAAACGCATGAACGGCATTGGCCATTTAGCTGGAGCCACCTCAAAACTCGCTCGAGCTAGGCAGTCGCGACTATGGTGACTATGGCCCCTGGTTGAATCGCTTGTTGTTAAATTGACAATTTTGTCATTGAGATTTTGTCGACTGTTGTTCATATGCATTGATTCAGTTGAATCCTATGTTTCATTATAAGGAGGTAGCAAAATTAGATGCACAAGCTTCTCTCGCATCAATTTGTTCTCGATGTATCATGTGAAAGGTGCCGGTTTGAGCACTTTTGAGTCTACAATGTAAACTGGTGCTCTATAGGCTATCGTGCTAGAATGAGAATTTAACAATATAGTTCCCAAAAGTTCTATCGAACGATACGATTTGTTGAATGATCGTAAAAATCAAGCCTGTTTTTGTCTCAAGCCAAATCCTGAAAATAAAAGTTATGGTGAAAGCGACAGTGTTAAAACTTACTTTTCCTGGTTTTGATATGAATTTTTTTTTGCAACATTTTTGTAACTTTATATGTATTGTGAGTAAGGGCAGTGTTTGCAACGACGTGATGTTTTTAGGAGTTTGAAGCTCTGCGCCTGCATTTTAAACTTCCCTTCATCAGAGAAAGAGAGCACCCTGGATGGGGCTGAGTTTAGTTTTGCTTCTCCGTATCACCTCCCCCAGGTTTTTGAAGATATTTCAACCCTCCCAGTCCCCACCTAAATTTGCCAACCCGCTAAGTCAGTAATCGAACCGGGAAAAATTACATTTTTCAAATTTTTATCAAGCATTTATAAAAAGATTTTTTTTTTGATTTTTTTTTAAATAGCATTTTTTTGAAAATTCATTGTTTAACACAGTAAGTTGAAGAAGTTTTATCTCTACATAATTGCGCCCCCTGTAAGATTCTCATTAACCTTTCCATACATTTGCATAGACTGACCCATCTCAATGTTTCATAACCCCCGTGCAAAAAAGTCGATCGCCGCACCTCATTTTTGCTGACAGGAGCATTGGGTACTTGGATATAGGTAGCATAACAAGAGGCTTTAAAAAGGCTATTGATATTGCTGCGGTAGCAGTACTACAAGATCTCTCCATTCTTCCCTCTACACAAGCATCCTTGTGTGTACATAGCGAAGATATGACCCGTATAACACTGTTACTACTATGCTTTAAATCCAGATCAATTTTTGTCAATGTTGTTAATTATGACTGATTAAGTTCTATGCAGCGCGTGAAAAACATCGTGTTTTATCAGTTTGGTGAATCGTCTTTGTAAGATTTTCTTCTTGAGGGCGAAGATAGCAATGCTATATATAGTGTTGTATAAGATGTGAGTATGAATTTTCTATAACTTTGTATATAGCTTACTTGCGTTTATTCTCTGGGGCCTGTCTAGTGAATGTGGAGATGAATCTGTATTGATGCCAATCACAAGCAGATTTAAACATATCAGTCAACGAGTTATAAGACTTGACATTGCGAGTTCAAAATGATGCGGTTTAAGCAAATCGTATATTCCTGTGTTGGTTATCTAAGGAAATGTATACGTATTGGCTACTTAAACAGCTGCCTGTGTCCTGTACTGGTTGCATAAACAGATGCATATATCCTGTAAGGTATTGATTACTTGAACGGGGGGGGGGAGGGGGATTAGTAGTTTAAGGTCTGTATGCAGTAGCAAAGTCTATTACAGTCCGGTTTTGCGTAAGAGAGTCGTCGCCGCCACCCTATTCTTTAGTCGCCTTTTACCCAGAGAGCCCTGGGCTGCAAGCCAATTCTTTGTTCCCCTGCATGCAGGACATACGTTACTTGAACAGATGAATGTGTCCTGTACTTTTTACTTACGCAAATGCATATTCATGTAGCCTGCATTAGATACACATTTACTTCAAGTATCATATTTAAAATCAAATTGGGAGTCGTAGGAAATTACTTTGTAAACAAGCCTTTTCTCTGTTATTTTTTGACAGTTTCTGCACTTTCTAAATGTTTTCCTTGTTGTTAGACACCGTTCAAAATGCTGTTGTAATGAACGTAGCAAACTTCTGAAAGAAATAGTACTACTGCTTGTGGGGAGTGTTGTACAGAAAATCAAAGCTCTATGACTTGGTGTAAGGAAAGCATGAGACGCTTTATGTGATGTGCATAACTGAAAAAGTGAAATAAGTGGTTGTCAGAATTCATCGAATTATAGTAAATGTGAGATAGAAAATAGAAGAGAAGATTCATTTTGAAACTATGTGCGGTGTTTACCTGTGCTTTTTACGAAAGATCGTTGTTTTATCTCTAGTGCCATGAAGCCTTTTTTTATCACTAGAGACTACCCCACACGTTTTAATGTGTTATTTGCACTGTTGTGCGATCAACAGAGAAAAAATGGAAATTCAGTTTTGGATTTACATTGAGGCTGAAACACGCTGCTGTTTGAAGCGAGTGAGTTAGCGATAAGATTTAGGCCAGTTTCTCCTGGTCGTAGTAGTTTCATTAATGCAACTACTAGCACATTTTATTCAATGCAGCTAGATAAAATATAATTGCATTGATTTGCTTTGAAGTCTGCTAATGCTGAGCACTAATCACAATGCTTCCTGTTAGTCCTAGTCTGCCCTTGGTGCAGGTTTCATGTGCAGCGAATCGGCAGAAGCATAGCGTTGCTACCAGTTGTATATAGAACGCAGTGAATCAAACTCCATTAGGGTTGCTCGATGCCCGTCTGAGTCTTTTGTATTGTCAAATTGTAGGAATGAAAGCTGGTGCTAGTGCTGGATCGTAGATCTTGCTGATCCACAATCCTTAACTTGACTAGTTAAATACAGCAGGGACTAATCTTGGTGTGCTCCATTGTGGGTAGACTTCAAGTTGGCTCCATCCCCGGATTACCTGTTAGCCCCTAGTCGGATATTTGAGTTAAAATGCACTTTACGACTGCGACTTTGCGACTGTGACTTTTGGACTTTGCTTACCAAAGCATCCACTCCAGCCTCCTCGACACGCAGCGAGCCTCGACGAGTCTGTTTGGCATGGCGCTATATTGAAGCCTTTTTCAATTTTTTTTTACTATATATATTTTCTTCACTATAATGCAGCAAAACCAAAGGTGTAAGAAAACTGGCATCATAGCATACGCGTGTGAAGATATTACATTTTTATCAGATTATCTGTCGATTGAGCCGGCCCACTGTAACTCGTAATGGTGGGTGTGGGCATACGAAACGTGACGTCATGCTGAGCATAAGCGTTTGAGAGATCACATTTTGAACAGAAAATCCAGCAACTGAGCCAACTGAAGGTTTATCTGCCATGGTGGAAGCCAATATAAATCAAACAACGCAGTTGCATTGGTGACATGACTCTCTTTAATCTGAGCTATAAAAGGCTAACACAAAATGGCTGTACATTTCGTACAGAATATTAAGGATCTACTATTGCAACTGTCTTGAAATACTATCGTATTGGCTCGTTATAGTTGCTGCCAAATGTGAAGTGCATTTAGTCTAGTGGTTATGATGTTGGTATGAGAAACTCACGAGTGTGTACAGTTTGAATCCCGGAGCTGTCAACTGCAAAAGTATTGCAACACAGGTCCTGAAGCAAGGCTATACATTCGTTCATTGCAAATAGGCTGACAAACTGCAGCCCAGAACAAGCACAAATGTCATACAGTACTAGATGAACATTGAAGCCAAGATGTAAAAAATTGAGTCAATAAATTAACCGATACTGCGATAGGCCTAGTTCTGTTCGGAGTTAGGCTAAGCACAGGATATACCTGATAGCATTTATCAGGCATATCCTGTGCTGATCATCATGTTAGGATAAACATGGGAAGCAGCAGAGAAATACAAAACTGACGTAAGATTAGAAGTATATTGATCCTACAACTAACGGGGGATGAAGTTTGTATCATCCTATCGGGGAGTATATAGTTAAGGGAGCTGTGAAAAACACAAGTGTCGCTAGCTGCTAACCATTGCGCCAGGATAATTTTTATTCTGATTGACAGCGAGATGGGCTCGCCATAACTCTATAGAACCATGTTTCAGTTTTTTCATGTTAACCTCATCTAAACCTGTAGCTAACACTGACACTGGGTCTTTGACCTGCAACGAATGGATGCTCAGCGCGTAATTATTATTTTATTCTAAGTTGCCTGTGGAATAGATTCTGCGGAAGGTGTGGTGTGTAAAAAGATGAAGCTTTAACATTCAGATGTTGTGACTAGTGTGTGTGTTTGTAGTGAGCATGTGATTGGAGTCGTCCTCATTGTTACAAACTTCTGTATGTTGGGTGTCAGAAATATCCCTCCCATTGTCAATATGCAAATACGTACACAGTTCTCATATCTTTTTAATGTACGCTGTACAGTGCATTCATTTTATGCAAATTTGTATGCAATTTTGTATGCAACTTGATTTAACAATGACGTTATTAGCGATACGGCAAGTGTTCTAATCGTTATTAAAGATTTTGGTATAAGATGTACGAAGGTAATTAATATTTGGATGTAATTTTATATTAATTATAATATTGCATTAGTTATGCTATGTTTTGCATTTGTTTAGTCGATTGTTGCTAATAATGATGGTAGTTTTGAAGTCTGTTTCTTCATTCAAAATGCCTCTAAGGACCTACTATGACGTCATGCAAGTTCCCAATGATCAGTGCTCGAAAAAAGGAAATTGAGTAAGGGGTCAGCCCCCTTGTCACTCAATATAGAGGAAGATTTTCAGAACTCAAACGATACTTTTTTCTTTTTGTGCAGAACTTCTGAGTGGGGAAGTGAAGGGGCTGGTAAAAGTTTTTAGAGTCATTCTTAACAGTGCGCTTATTCATTTCAGATAAATGGCATTCTAATAAGTCTGTAACAGTAAACTGATTTAAACTAATTTAGTAACTAATTTAATAGTAAATAGTAAACTGATTTAGATACAGTGATGAAAATTGTGCTTATGTATGCTTTTTATTACGGCGTCCGCCGATAGGCGAACGCCGTATTGTTTCGGCCTGGTATCGTTTTTTTTTGTTTTTTTCTTACGGATCTTTGGCGCATTCCCGGAGACTCGCCTCCTGACCTATAAGTCTAGAATAAGGGAAAAAAAATAATTCCGTTAACAAAAATGTTTCCAACAAAAAAATTTCATTGTAAACATTGTGGAGGTGTCCAGGGGGCCACTGCGCGCACTTTTGCATGAATCGCGATAGCTTTTTTACTATCAGTCCAATTTGCACGCTTTTTGCACCAGATTGTTCCACTTACTACTGACTAAAAAACGCCCTATACGTGTTTTAACAAAATATTTATATGCAAGGTGGGCGAACGGTTTTTATAAAAGTTGGGTGGGGCCAAAACCTTTGCGCCACAATAACTCAGCCACCACTGAACGGATTTTGATCATTTTTCAGGGAACATGCGAACTATGCCCTGATTATACAGGTTTGCTTGGATTTTGGAAAAAATGAACGGTGCCCCCAGGAGCCCCCGCCCCCAGATTTTGAAAAATTGTAATCCACGTAATCGTGGGTATCAACCTTGAGCGTTACAATAATGAAACCAGGGGCGAAATATACAGGGTGAGTCATGAAAAAACGTGCCCCTAGCGATGTCGCGATAACTTCTCCAAATTTTAATATTTTGGCCTAATTTTTCCAGCGATTATAGCTAAGATAATTTGACACAAACTCTAAAATTTGCAAAAATAAATTCGCTTCCGTTCAGAAGTTATGAAATTTTTTCAATAAAAAGTAAAAAAATCACGTGAACCAAGGCAATGAAGCCTATTTAAAGAGCTACAAGAGCTTGAGTGGCCTGGTGTTCTTTTGTATTATTTGGTGGTCCTGAAAAGGGCCGATTTGCGTAATGATTGTACTGATCGAAGATTGTCACAACGTTGTACCCCTCTGCCTTCATGTTTCATCAACAGAGCGCGCCGACCCATACCATCCGCCAAGCACAGGATTGGCTGGATCAAAACTGTCCAGATGTCATCAAGAAAGATGAGTGGCCTCCCAACTCCCCAAACCTAAATCCACTTGATTACCATGTGTGGGGGGCAATGCTTGATAAGTATCAAGACACATAAACCCAGGCCAAAGACCAGAGCGGATCATACTGGAAGCGATCTGGGATGACTTGCTGCAGGATCCAATTGACAACGCAGTGCTTGCATTCAGAAAGAGACTTCGGACGTGTGTCAGAGCAGATGGCGGTCACTTCGAACACCAGTTTTAGATTGACGACTAATGCAAATCGGCCCTTTTCAGGGCCACCAAATAATACAAAGGAAATCAGGTCGCCCAAGCTCTGTAGCTCTTTAAATAGGCTTCATTGCCTTGGTTCAAGTGATTTTTGACTTTTTTTCGCAAAAGTTCAAAACTTCTGAACGTATGCGAATTTCTTTTTGCAAAAATTTCAGTGTTTGTGTCAAATTATCTCCGCTACAAACCCTGAAAAAATGAGGCCAAAATATTAAAATTTGAAGAAGTTATCGCGATATCGCTAGGAGCACGCTTTTTTATGACTCCCCCTGTATATGCCATTGGGGATAGCATTCTTGGCTTAATAATTTATTTCGAAATGTTAAGGGGGCCTGGAGGGGCCATATCATGCACTTTGTAAGGATCGAGATAACTTTTTTATTATCAATATGATTTGCAAGATTTTCCACTGTTATGTGGCACGTGGTCGGGGCTAAAAAGCGCCCTATATATGTTTTAACAAAATATTGGTACATGAGATGGGCGATCGGTTTCTATAAAAGTAGGGGGGCCAAAACCCTTGCGCTACAATAACTCAGCCGCCACTGAACGGATTTTGAATTTTTGAGGGAACATGCGCACTAAGCCCTAATTATATAGTTTCGCTTGAATTTGTATAAAATTAACTGTGCCCCCTGGAGCCCCCCCAGATTATTATTTATTTTTTCTTTATCGCAGAAAATGTGTTCATGTTGTAGATGTTCGCCTAATGTTTCCAAAATGGGTAAATCCTGCAGTAAATTTCAAAACTCCTGTTTATCTACTCGTGGGGGCCTGCACGCACGCGGTTTATGCACAGATACTGTGCTTCCGTCTAGTTCTGTGGTGGTGAAGATTTTTTCTGTGGCGGTGGGAACTTTTTCTTCGATAATCGACGAAGCGGTCAACTTCTCACATTCACAGCCCATGCACCCGTGTGGTGGTGGTGGTGGGGACTTCCACATTCACAGCCCGTGTGGTGGTGGGGACTTCCTTTTCCGCAGAGAACTCGTTTTTTTGGTCTTTTTGATGATCTCCCGGCGACTAACCTGAGAACTCGTGGAAACACAAGTGGGAGGAAAGCATTTCTCCCGTTGGTGAAAGTGTTCTGAGCTTAATTTTTTCTACCCAAATAGTAAGAGGTCTTGGGGGGGCCAATTTTGACACTTTGATATAAAACACGAAAAAAATATAACTATACGTCCGATTTGCACAATTTTTTGTGACAAAGTGCCAGACTTACTTGGGGCTACTAAAAGCCCAATATATGTGTTCAGAAAATTTGGATATGTAGCGTGGGAGAACGATTTTCTTAACGTGAGGGGGAAACTCAATTTTTGACCATTGAGCCACAATAACTAAGCCACCACCGAACGGATTTGTATCATTTTTTTATGGGAACATGCGTCCTATGCCCGGATTGTTCAAGTTTGCTTGAATTAGCAAAAAAGTGAACGGGCCCCCCGGGAGCCCCCCGCCCCATTTAATTAATTAATTTTATTTGACTCGTATCCTGCAACTTGTATACGGCCTAATGACAACACTTAAAGTTTGATAAAATATTTGCAGTGAATGGCAGTATTTTAAAGCAAATTTTTTTGCCTTAAATTATAAGGGGGCCTGAGAGAAAAAATGTGAGCACTTCTACAAAAATCGCGATAACTTTTTAACTATGCGTCCGATTTGCACAATTTTTCTGGCATAGACTCCCGATTCACTCGGGGGTGCAAAATGTTCAATATATGTTTTCAGAAATATGGACAGAAAATGTGTTGGAACAATTTATTAAAAATGTGGGGGCAAAAAACTTTTTTTTTCTTAATAAACTTCAAGAACTTTTTAATTATACATCCGATTTGCACACTTTTTTGTGGCATATGGTCCGAGTCACTCGGGACTACAAATGTCCAATAAGTGTTTTCAAGAAACATTGAAAGGTAACGTGTGAAGACGAATTTATTATATGGAGAGTCAAAGACCAATTTTGAGCCATTGCACTGGAATAACTCCGCAACCACTGATCCGATTTTGGTAATTTTGTTAGAGAACTTGCTATTGTTCAAGTTCACCTGAAATTGTCAAAAATGGTACCGCCCCCCCCCCCAGGCAGACCCCCATTTTGTGCAAAGTTTGAAATTTTGCTCCATCCCTGCAAATTTTATGTGGGCTAATGACAACACTAAGTTCGAAAATATATTTTAATTGAACGGAATTATTTTAAACGATAAATTTAAGCTATGTTTTATCAAAATGGACAGTCTTCAAAAACCTAAAAATTCAGTACAGCAGAATTTCTTAGAGCCAAAACCTCCTAAATAACATGCAACAAAAATTTCATGTTTTGCAGTATTCTCACTTGATCACAAAGTACAAAGTGATACATGTAGGCTTACATCACTTTTAAAAGAATACCTTAATTTATTTTATGAAGATTCATGTTTTCACATTCCCAAGCTTCAGCATAATGCTTTTTTGGTACGCCGAGGCAATGCACCTCAAATTTCTATTTATTTTAATAATGGCATTGAACATATTTAAATTCAAAATAGAGTTCAAATATCTTGCAAAAATTGTCTCATAATAACAATTAAATGAGAAGAGATCATGAATTACATATCAGCAAATCAGTTCAGTCATTTAACCTCTATTTATAAAGCAATGAACTCAACAAAGATATGCCTATTAACAAAAATAAATCACAATAATTCATGTAGAAATAAACCGAGTGCAACATTGATAAGCAAAAACTTTTGGATTAGAACACAGAGACATTCAATAAAACATGATAAAAACATGCAGCAAGGATTAATTAACGAGTCTATATCGATCGTAGCTAAGCGTTCAATATCAATCATAGATAAAAACGTTTAGTATCCATCGTAGGTATGCGTTCATCAGTATAAGACATCTATGCAACCTACACATCTCAGCAACGGACGATTGATTCAAGCAATAATCAAATTGAAAACAACGTGATAACAAAAGCGCAATGAATGACCAAGTAACGCTCAAGTGAAGCTGCATAGCAGGAAGAGAATAAAAGACTGAGAATAGAGAATAAACAGGTTGATATAAAAGACTAATTCCAAATCCTGTCAGATAGCAATGCGCGACACAGAATAAAATAATTGATTGTTTAGCGAGTTCAACTTAAGTCATTATTCAATAGTGTCAAACATTAAATTTTCGCGTGCATGTAATTTTGCAAATTTGTAAAACTGCCGAAAATTAATAATGTATGAGCGAAAATTAAGCTGCAGAAGCTATATACAATCGGTAGTCTTTAAAAACAACGAAGATCAAGTGCACCACAATTTCTACGAGGCAAAAGCGCGAATATAATACGCAGCAAAATTTTTCAAAACTGTCAACAAATTAAAATTTACCTTACACAGGAAGATAACTTCTTCAGCTCACAAAATTAATCTACGAATTCATTACCAGTGTTTAATTTTCTTCTCTTTTATTTCTTATTTAAACAAAGACACATAAACTACAAATTTTACAAGATGCATCCACCTAAATAAATAGAGTTATACACTCAGCAGCTGTAGTGCAAGAATGCAAAATGTGATTTAAACATACAAATGTTTAAGAACTTTGTCACACAGTAAATATTTAAAGATACTCACAATTAGGCGATATATTGAGCTTGTACGAAATCTTTTGGTTGAGGCGTGATAAGTCTCCTCAATACTTGCAAAGTTCAAAATTTACACCAGGGTTTGTTAAAATCAATTCATTCACAAGAATATTTATGGTGGATATCAATTTCAAAATGACAGCACCCCCCCCCTCACGTGAGTTGATTTTGAGTGATAATGAAGAGAAATATGGACATATTTGGGGAAATCTGACAGTATAAAAAATTAAATAAGCTGTAGCAAAATAAAGAGATTCAAGTGACTGCAACAAAAACATTAGTATCTTACATTCACTTCTTACTGATTCATAACATACAGGTGCTCAGAAAACTTCTCTTAAACTGTACACAACGTGCACATCAAGCGTTGGTAGTTTGAGCACGTATACGATAAAAAGCAACCGGCAGTGAAAACAAAATCCTGTTGCATTGTTGCGGTCTTTTGACTCTCAGCAGTCATAAAAATGGACCACTTTAAACAAAACTGGCAATAAAAGTGTTTGTTTCCCTAATGTCTGCCCTGTGCCATATACAAAAATGCTCAAAAAACTTGTCTTAAACTGTATACAGCGTGCACCTCAAGCGTTCGTAGTTTGAGCATGTATATCACCAAAGCAACTGACAGTATCATGTTTATTTCCACAACTGTGTTTTTAAAATGATCCTGTAAGGAAAATCGCAACCGGCCAGCCCACGCGACGGCGTGGCGCAAGGGGCCCGCGCGCCGGACGCGATCTCCTGCCGACTCGGGCCGCAAGAGTCCGCACTGAAGAAGCGAGTCAGCAGAACTTCGGCGGTCATTCCGGTTGGAATGAAAAGCAG
>JAQIWG010004733.1:0-15546 GCA_034695025.1 Chamaedrilus cognettii | reverse complement strand
CCCCCCCCCCCCCCGAAAACAAACATTACTTTCTTGACCACTTTAATTCTACAGGCCGAGTTGGGTCTCAGCGAAGGCGTGATAATCTGATACACTGCAGACGATCGTTTTCCACCACAATGCCTGAGTTCAACAGACTGCTCAATTCTAAACTGAATATTTATAGGCAACATAACTTACAGGACTCATTCATCCGCGTTTAAAAGAATAGTCAACAAAAACCGCAGTTGTATTTACAAGCAGTTCGATTATGGTCATTCATCCATTCTTAAAAATCAACAAACTCAACGTTGGGATTCTGAATACATACCAACAGGTAGTCGTACATGTATGCAATCATGTAGCTAGTCATTAGTTCACGGATAGGAACAGCAATAATTGCCAAACTAAACCGCAAACTTGCTTCAACACGTTTTAGTTCTCAAATACCGCAGCATTAGCCTACATAATTTAAGCCTCATAATACTAGTACCATGTCAATGAACTTTGGCAGTGTAGTCTACATTTGGCATGTAGAGTACACTGCCAAAGTTTATTATAGGTCCATCGACAGATGAGGACGAGGCTCAAAGAAGTAAGAGTCCTCAACCCGTGATGCTCATCCATACTTGATTTGCACTGAATATGCCCTCAAAAAATTCACTCAATTCGACTTGCATAATCCTGATAACATGACCACAATATGGTTAAAAGTACATTGTCCAGCCATACAATCTTCAAAGTCTGCAGAACTGCAAATTCATACTTGGCCTGGATGGATGAGTACTAAATGGGCAATACGCCTATTTAGTGGGCTATCCATGCAATGTAGTAAAGCAATCAAAATAACAAAGTAATACACTGTACAATAGCTTAAACAACCTGATACTCCACTGTAATCCATTACTGAACATTGTCTGCAATATAAAACAACCTAATCCTTCTTGAAACCTTGATTATTATTTATTATAATATGGATTTACCAACTAGTTCATTAGTACTAGTTTAATACTACGAGAACACAGCGAGGAGCTGTGGTGTAATGGTTACGGCGTCGGACTGAGAGTACAGAGACCTGGGTTGAAGTCTCAGCGCCGCAACTATGAAACCATGCGTTACAGGCTCCTCGGCAAGGCCGTTAAACACACAAGTGTCGCTAGCTGATAATCATCGTCCAGGATAATTAATTATTCTGTTTTGGCGACAAGAAGGGCATCTGACCATAAAAATCAAGCTTCAGTATAAACGTCTAACCTGTGTTTAACAAGCACATCGTGTAGCAGATCTGCCTGTAGCGCATTACAATTGTTACTACCCAGTCCATTAGTACCTGGGCTACAGTTTTCATTCACCATAAAATGCTGAACTTTAAATCAAAGTCTATATATATTATACTTCTTATATAAATACAGCCTTAACTTGAACGGTAGTTTACTATAGCTAATAGCTATCATCAAGAAGCAAGCGAAGTTGAGTCCGAATCAAATCCATAACTTATGTCATTGACTCTTCATTTCATAACTGCAGAGCACACCTAGCAAAATGAACAAGCACGTTCATGCAACTGGTCTTTAGCTACTTGTACAATGTACATACAAGCAATCCTTTCATGATGAACACAAACAGCAATAACTCTTGAACAATGACCATTAGGCTTCACAAAAAACTCTAATTCATAATAACTTTCTCTTATTTAAGGAATGAGCTGCATAGCGGAGCATCCAGCAATCCACAAAATTCCACGTCATGGAGCGTTAATTGAAGGTTGTCGCCGTATACACGCAAGGTTAGGCTCTAATGTCACTAGCTTATAGTCAAACCGGTATGAATAATGAGCAATAGCGAACTAGAAGGCCTGCTGTGAAATTGCTTTCTCCCTCACACAAAATACACCTCAAGCTATAAAATTTAATCTGCAACATTATCATAAAAATGCAACTTTGTACGTTTTAAAAATTAACAAAAATTCTAAATTATTAATCATAATGAAGAAAAAGTTAAGATCACGATACATAGCTGATGCAACAAAAATGTCTACAAGATTCATAAACATTTACAGCAATACTGGCCACACAGCAATTAATATGGGTTGATTTCAAACTAATCATTGTTGAGCACATTTAGTATCATTGCCTATGTATAGCCAATGTATCATTGAATGTTCAAAATTTGAACAGCTCAAGATCAATGTACCAACTTGCAGCATTTTCTAACCTCAATATTTACAACTGCACAGCTTAACATAGAACTCCACATGCAGATCATCTTTTAAAACTGCACATTTCAATTTGGAACTGCACACATAATATGAGAGGAATGAAGAAAGAAAGTCAAATATAAAGCAAATTAGTAAAATTCATAAACCTTTCGCTTACTATTCTATTTCACAGACTATGCACACAAGAGAGTAGACAGTCAATAAAATGCAATTATACTGCAATATTTACACACACCATACTTCCCGCAGAGAAATAGAGCGACACACGTTCTTAAAACTATCGCATAGAACTTCATTCGTTCAGAAATCAATCGATCAGACTGTAAATCATTCATTTAATTGCATTCATTTAATCGTTCACTACTCAGAGTAGCGCTTATAAATCAGAGAATTCACCGAGCATCGCGAATCAGCAGAACTGCTCAGGACACCAGCGCTCTACTGCACGTTGCGATAATTTGCTTCTCTCTGAAACGGATTGGAGGCTTCGGCATCCCCACCGCCCTCAGAGAAACGTCGCTTTTTGATCTTCTTCGTCTGAAATTGCAAATGAACAGCTCTGTGATATATTTTTTTATTAATTTCAAAGGAGCAGTCGTAGTAGAGAAGGGATAAAAGGTTCACACATGGACTTGTGAAAACATGAACAGGCAGAGTTGTTGTCAAATTGGTGAGTTTGAGCTAGCTAAAGCAACGATCGATGACGAAAGTTAGCGGGCAGTCATGAAAGCAAGATATTGAAATAATTGCAGCGATCCAAAACAGTAGCGTTGTCATAGATGACAGGCAAAGAATTGATATGAATCACCTCTGCTAAAATTTCAGGAACTTTTTTTTGTAAGCGACAAAGAAATACTGTCAAACATGAAATTTCATGCGCATGAAATTTTACAAAGTTTACAAATAAACAAAACTTGCAAAAAATTACTTACTTCATAAAAATAGCGCTCAAAAACAGTCGGACAATATGCACGTAAAGCTTACGTTGCACCACTGCTCGGCTACATGTATAAAGTTAACGATTGTCTGCTAAGCCAACAATAAGTATGAAGCAATAGCCTGTAGAAAGTTTAGAAACTTGTAGTAGCCTCTAGCAGTCTAGTTGCTGAGTCCAGCCAAAATTGTTATTTAATGTCCAGTCCTCAAGAATGTCAGGATTAAGTGCGGCCTAATTTCCAAGAAGCACGATCGCAAAAATAACATGCAGCTAAAGTTTAATTTTTCACAGTAAGTTAATTTTGAACCATGATGTGAATGCCACAAACTCGTCCAGAGTCGAGTTCCTCGTTGTAGGAGTCGATGCTTTGTCGCTTGGCCTCAAGGCGACGAGCCCTTGCCATCTCCTGATCCAGCAACGTTCTTTCTCCCTCCCACGTACAAACTGAAGCAAGTATCAACTCTATGCAGCCCACTCAGTGGACTCAAGATGACCAGAGAAGGCCTGGCAATAAATTAACTTTTAAATCGCACGTGATGTACGAATAGCAACATAGAGAAATGCAATTGATATTAACTGTTTTTCACGCATTAAACAACAAAATACTAGTAACTTGAATCAATATAAATTGACTACGCCAAAATAAAATTTCCGTACTT
Organism: Chamaedrilus cognettii; assembly: GCA_034695025.1. Lineage (NCBI taxonomy): Eukaryota > Metazoa > Annelida > Clitellata > Enchytraeida > Enchytraeidae > Chamaedrilus > Chamaedrilus cognettii. Next base: position 11,753 of record JAQIWG010004733.1, on the reverse strand, counting down.
ACGTTTGCTACTAAACCTTTAATAGAACTTTTTATATAGCCTATGCATGCATTAGTACATATAAACAATTACAGTAACTTTCATAATCACTATCACAAAAAAGAATATGAAATTACACAGCGTATTAAGAAATAATACTTGTTTAAGTAATAAAATCTAAAAATTTTATATTTCGACACATTTCAGAAAAATAACTTATGGTACTTTAACAAACAAACTTATATATTCTGTTAAAGAACTCTCAACGAGTACAATTAATGCGGAATGAATGCGAGTCAGTTGCTCATTCGAAAGTCATTTGGCTTTAAACTGCCACAGAACAAAAATGACATCACGACTCTTAAAACCAGGGAGCGTAAATTAGATCGCGGATCTAATTTAAATTCGCTATTATTGGCGATTTGTACATTCAAATTTAGATTGGAGATCATTCAAATAAATCTAGATTGAACCACTTGAGATTAACAGTTTCTGTTGCAGGTTTTACCTTCAGCTCCGTATCCATGAGAGAGCCTCTCCAGCTGTCTGACAACGTCCGCAGCTCCGCGCTCTTCCGCCCTTCCGTCCCAACTGCTCCTGGGACGACCGTTCGCCGAGGAACTGCCGCCGAGGCTCCGGTAACCGCTGGGAAGGACTTCATCCCACCGCTGGACGTCAGCGTCTGAGCCATTCACAGCATGGCGTCGCCATTATTTCCATCAAAGTGCACCCTTTTTTTTCATTAGAATCATGACATCCAAAAAATGAAACTCAACAGATTTCAATTAGAGAGATGTATTACATATTTTTAATACCCGGTATATAATACATCAAATGAATATCAGTATGCCTTATCCTATGTTAATGATCATCAATACATATTCAAATAAATGTCACACAAACAATGGCTAAAAAAAAAAAAAAAAAAAAAATTAGGCATACTTTAAAATAATCTCATGCAAACAAAGAGTATATGAATGCATAACAAATTACACCAGTGCAAAACATTATCTTTTATCGATTTACTTTCTAAGATACTCACGGTTCTTCTTTGGTGATATCAGAGGATCACTCAAAGGACTCGACACTACATGCAGCCTGCTAGACTTCTCTTCTTGAGCTATGTCGACTTCTGGATGATACGACAAACCCCCATCATTCACCGGCACCAGCTCGGCCTCCACCTCTTCTCGTACCCTAATCTTCTTTTTCTTCTTATTTTTTTCAGAGGCATTACACGCCACATCATGTCCATTTAGAAGTTTAGATGAACTCGGCTCTACATGAAGCCTATCCAACTTCACTTCTTGAGCGATGTCGACTTCAGAATGGCACAACAAAACCGCATCATTCGCCGACACTAGCTCTGCCTTCGGCGCTTCTCGAACTCTATGCTTTTTTTTCTTCTTCTTTTTTTCTGAGACATTACACTCGAGAGCATGTCCGTTTGGAATTTTACTCTGAGTGTTTGTTCCATTGGTTTGATCTTTCTCGACAGTGATGGCGATTTTCCTTCGTCGCTTCTTTTTCTTGTCTTTCTTAGATTTGCTGGGTGATGGTCTATCAGCAGGCAACACTGTCGGCCTAGTATCAAGATCATACAGTAACTTTTCTCGTTTCATTTTTTTCTCCGCTGTGATACCGTTAGTTTGTAGAGTGGAATTCTAAAACACAGCAACAACGACCAATTGATGACAAATCCACTACTACAAATAAACTTCCAAGACACACCACTTAGTACAAGGTTGAATAAAATGCAAGTCAGTGTATTTATACACAAGACCATCATCAATGTTAGAAAATAAATGCCAATGCATTTACGCCTTGAGCCCTTGACATCAAAATGCACGTCAATGCAAAAAAAAAAAAACCTGTCAAAAATGCTAGAAAATAAACGCAAACTTAACGCAAATCCACCCCATGACTTTAAATTTACGGGATTTGAATATTAAGTAATTCGATCTATCCCATGAAAATAAATGCTAATTTTAAATTTGTCTGCAATGTTGACAGTACAAGAATACCTGTTTCTCCGGACTCCCATCACTGCCGGAGTCTCTGCGCTTTCTCTTCAAACAGGTCCTAGACTGCTTGATCTGTTCTTGCGCTATAAGCAAGCATTAGAACATATTGTTAATCCAAGTCCATTCAACAAAGTTGCGCTTAGTATAATGTCCAAATGCTATTCCCAAAATGCGATGTTATTCATTTGTGTGACATTGTACAAGACATTGTACTACTGCAGGAGCTTCACTGACATTCACAACTAGACTGATCGTACATTTAACTTGAAACGAAATCACATTTTCAAATGATTCAGCAGCGATGTATTTATGCGATGTATCAGCATCATCAAGTTATGGTCTTTTTCAAAGAGTTTGCATTCTTAAAATCAAACGATACTCCGAACATAAACAATTTATTGTATTGATATCATTGTAGTGATGTTCATATCTAACAAAACAATAGTCCAACTAAAAAAGCAAAAAGATAAATTTGATTGATTAGTTATAAGAACATATCACAACGTAGTCTTATATCTAAACATAAAATTTAACCAAAGCAGTGCTCACGCATTGTTTTAACGTTGTGGTTGTTGCCCATTACACGCTTGGTGGAACCTATAACACTCGGCTTCAGTGCGCCACCATTTACAAACTGTGGATCCACGACAACTGTCGATGTGGAGTCCACATGTGGTGTATCCACGGACATACGCATCTTATTCTTCTTTTTATTCTTCTTTTTCCTGCGAGGTTCGACATCGGAGCCGCTTGTCTCCATTGACGTTGAGCTCATCGAGCAATCAGAATTCTTGCCAATCTTTGCTGCAGTGTCTGTATCCAATGACAATAAATGCACCTTATGCTTCTTTTTCTTTTTCATCAAAGATTCGACATCGGAGCCGCTTGTCTCTACTGATGTTGAGCTCATTGAACTCGAGCATTCAGAATTCTTGTCAACTTTCGCTGCAGTGTCTGCATCCACTGACAATGAATGCAACTTATGATTCTTCTTCTTCCTCTTCTTCAGAGGTTCCAAGTTGGAGCCACAAGTTTCCATCAATGCGACATTCAACAAACTTGAAACTTCTGAATTCTTAGAAAGCTCCAGCGAGTCAGTCCTCAGCGGTACAGATCCATCAATCGGTCCATTTATCAAGGCTTCTGATAACTTCCTCTTTCGCTTTTTCTTCTTTTTAGCTTCTGAAGCAATTTCTTTCCCTTCTGAAGATTCAATTCTGTTACACTGAGAGACTAACGAGTGAATTACTACACCCTTCTTTGGTTTGCCAGCAGTCTGGTCCGCCACATTTGAAGCTCCATTTGTCAAAACTTCTGCTAGTTTTCCCTTCTTTTTCTTCTTCATTTTATTTAACAATTTAATAGGTTCTTTCGCTATTGAAGATTCAGTTCCATTCAAAGAAGTTTGTGCGATCACAATATCATTAGATTTATCGGCACTGGTTTCTACCCCAATCAAAGTGGCTTTTGCTAATGCTTTTTTCTTTTTCTTCTTCTTTGCATTTGATAATTTACTGAGTTCTTCCGATACTGAAAAGGATTCAATTCCATTCACAGAAGTTTCAGTGATCACACCTCCATTAGATCTACCACCAGTGTTTTCTGCCCCATTCAAAACTGCTTTTGCCAATGCTTCTGCTAACTTTCGCCTCTTTTTTTCTTTTCTACTTTCTGACGTTGCATCAAGCTGCACCTCTTCTGTGCACTTAATTCCACTAGAGGAAGAGCAAATAGTTTGCTTGATTTCAGGTTCATTTGAGTTGCTCTTCGCCTGTTCCTTAAATCTGATCATCTTCGACTGAACTACAGCACCAGTTGCTACTTGGAGAGGAGACACTTTTTTGTCGTTTTGAGATGATCCCTTCGTTGCCACCTTTTCACATTTTATCACCGCTGGTGCGCACACCCCTTTTTTAAACACCATTGGCTGCTGCTGGGGGCCAATTAACACGCTCTGAACGGTCTTTGCTGCCGATCCATTGGTGAGCAGGGTGCCGAACTGCTTGCTTATATTAGGAAGGCCAAGCGGTGTTGCAGTCGTCTTCTCTCTTCTCTCTGGGCTTTCAGCACGTTTGATGGTTGAGGTGGAGGGCGTGTGGGCGGGAATGCAAGGCTTTACCACCGCAACCTAAACAATCGCGAATTTGAAAATGTGTACGAATAACTGATTGGGATTGTGGCATGCAAATAATAAACCTTAAATATAAAAAATACTTTTAAAGTTGCAAAGTTCAACCGCAAGTACAGTCACATGTCAATTACAACATGTTACCATTTCACCATTTCTGAGTTAATTAAAATTGAAGTCAGAGAGAAGACAAAAAAGTTTACAGCAAAGCCAAACATTTGAATAGCGGAAATAAAAGTTCAAAGAAGGATATTAGGAAAAGTCAAAATCTGAACTTTCTTGAACCTAAACTAATTCAAACATATTCTACGCTTCATTCTACGCTTTCTTGACAAAAACGTAAATCTCTAGACAAAATTTTACAATGCAAATCAATATATTGTAAACAAGCTTTTATTTTAAAATACACAAAAATTAAAAAGCGCGCTTGGTAACACTGGGCAATGAAAGAGATATTATTTCAGTAACCTGTTTCTGGGGTGCCACTGTATTTGTTGCCTCTGTGGCAGAGTTTAATCGCTTGTAAAAGAGAAGATACGCCTCAGACTGAAGGACATGATTGAGGCTGGTCGGACGAACCTACACACGCAATGCACACAGAATCAATATAGACAAACATTTGGTTGAATAAAAATATAAATAACGCTGATAATCTTAGTAGCAGCATAAAAAAAAATTGTGCACATCAATATAAAATGTGTGTAACATTTCACGTCTACACATCATAGGTTAGAATTTTTTCAAGCCCGAAAGAAACAACAGCAGGGTAGAACAAGTGCGGAGGGGGAGAGGAAGTGAATTGCGGAAGGTACCCACCGAGCCATCGTTCATGCAGTACCAGGCCCGGTTGGGCGCGCAGACGTAGCAGTAGTAGTGGCCGGAGCTCGTGCTGTAGCCGTCGTGGAGCAGGACAGCGTACAGTCCGTAGCGCACTGGTGCCCCACCCCGCTCGCTCATGTACGGACGCAGGTCGAGCAACTCGGAGAAACCAATGTGGCGCGTGATTTTGCCCCCTTGCACGGAATATCTGGACGAGATATCAAACTGCGCGTAAACAAAATTAATAATAGTACCGTAGTTATATCCGTTACTTAGGCGTATGTTTAAAACCGGGTACACACCTTATATAAAAAAATTAAATAACAATAATAAGAGTAGTTTGCACATATCAAGGTGGTTCCAACTCAGTCGACCAAAAGGTGGAAATAAAAATTCGAGCCTGAAAAGAGAGTTCTGTCAGTAAGCTAGGATGAAATTGAATCAAAAGGAAATGCAAAACATTTGCTGTCTTCAAGAAGGAACCAAAATAGCTTTTGTTTTCTTCTGCTGTCCATTAATTTCTATCATGGTGCATTTGAAACAAACGTTGACGAAGGATTGTTGTGCCCAGTGCGTGTGATTCAATTCTCAGAAGCCATGACAATGTCTAAGATCGTTGGAACGAGAACTATTCAACCAGAATAAAGCACTTTCTAACAAGAATAAATTCTGCAACCACTGGTCAGGCAGTGCCTACCGTTTGAACTGAATCGTCAGAATGTTAGGAGGTCTATGAACGGCGAATGATTTCTTGGCGGAAACCTTTCGACAGCACCTGTACAGTCAAATGGCAAGCAACTATATATTTTGCATTTTAACCATTTTTAAAGCATTGTAAGATACATAAAAGGGCATGCATTTTAGAAATAAGTCTGTTTTTGTAAAACTATTGATAGACATGAGTTCAACGTGCTTACAATATTTACTAAGCTAAAAACCCCGTTCGCGGAGTAAAATTGAACGAAATAGGCAACAAAACACAAATATATCTAGACTTGACACACTCGGCCATATAAAAAAAAATAACACACAATTTTCCAAAAAATAAGAATCTGTTTTTAGACAGCTTATAAATTACAATATTCTAATAAACTGTGAGAGGATACATCGCAAATATTTCAAAAACTATTTGCTACATTAAGTTCCACTACAAGCTTTTTTACTCCTGTTCAGGCATAAATAGTCAGATTTAACCTGTCAAGCATTCATCGTCTAAAATTACTAGTACTAATTTTCAATAAAGCAGGACCTACAAGAAGTTTAGACTTTAACTTAAATTTCACTGCTCATAGCATGGCAAACAGAAATCAGATATCAATATGACAAACCTTGAGCATTTGTAAGCATTGTCCTTGGACAGCAGTTCAGGGGTAACAAACTTCTCAAAGGCCTTCTGGACATTCATTATGTTCTACAGAAACCAATGAAAGCTAAAGTTATAATGAATGACCACAACAAAGCAGTTCAGGCCATGAACACATCAATGACGACAATATGAAAGAGCCACCAATTGCTAATATCACAATACTGAATATCGTACTATCAATCAACAACACGATCAGCACCAATAAGCCGATCTACTCCTAAAAGAAAGCATCGTGTCAACTCGCAACAACTTAGGCTTCAATAATCGCAAACTTCATTTAAACTATTATATCGCATCCAACGGAGCGGCGTCCGCTCGGTACCCACCCTGACATCCAGGCTGATGTCCAGAAAGGGATCGTAGGTGATGGACTTATTCTTGCACTCAAGGCACATCACTGCGAAGCAAAACGGCATAAAATATTTACAGCGCAGCGGTACGAGACAAAGCAAAAAATGCTACATAACCACTGCAAATCATAAGAAATACAAACAGAAATGAAAAAAATGTCAAAAGCAAGATACGCAACACAATATATATTTTTACAATTAGAAAACAAAACTGTAAATAAAGCAAAGCATATGCCATAAAAGTGAAAGACACCCACAATGTCACCAAATACGCAGCCCATACAGACAAAAAACAATATACGAACCCTGACTTCTCAGATATCCACCAAATATTTGATTAGCACCAGTAGCATCCCGAGCCAGTAAATCCGGCCTGCAGCAAATAATCAAAATTAATTAATTCAATTTAAGGAAATATTTTCCATCAATGACAAATAAAACTGTTCAACTCAATTTCAGCATCACACACTAAAATCTTTGCTGAATTAGACGTCATTCTCCTTTGCTAGTATGAGTAACGTAAATGCACGAGACGCACCACAATTCGTGAATAGTCAAGCGACAAAACGATAAATGACAAACGAATGGCCACGGCAAACAACTAGCCTCCAGCAGTAATTCAATGTTTGAGCAGTCAACCAATTCCAGCAATCGTGTATATTGAAAACGGTTTCTCTTCTTAATAGAAAGGAGTACTAACAGAATATTCATAATTGCATTTAGTAGAGTAGAGTATTGAAATACTCAGTAATAATCGGTGCCTGTTCTGGGTTCTCAAAAAAATTTGCTACAAATTCATCAAGATTATTTGCTTGCGCAAGGGCTAATTTTGTCGCCAAATCAAGCCAGCCAGCTGTCCTTAGTGGTGCACTGAAACGTATTAAATTTAATAATTGGCCGCTCTGTTCATCACCATAGAACCAGTAAATGAACTTCTAAGGACGAAGGATCAATAACAAATAATAAATAAATAAATTCGCCAAAGGCACAAGACGGAAAAAAATGTAGCCGACTGCTAAAAATTATTTTAGGCGATCGAGGAAAAAGCCCAGAGGTCAATGGTCATATTGATCATTGAGGGCGACCCACTTGTGAGCGTTGCTGAGCTCGGCGCGCTGCATGGCGTCGACGATGTATCGCAAGAACTCGTGCGCGTCCTCCTGGCGGCCCCAACTCATGTGCTTCGCTATCGCTGCACACAAACAATCCCACTAATCTCAATCACTAATGCTATCCAAAGCATTTAGTGATTCTGATTAACACAGGTCAGACGTTTACATTGGAGCTGGGATTTTACGGCTGGATGCCCTTTCTGTCTCCAACCAGTATAATAAATTACCCTGGACGATGATTATCAGCTAGTGACAGCCTTGCTGAAGGGCCTATAACGGATGGTTTCATAGTTGCGGTGCAAGGACCTGAACCCAGGTCTCTGGGCTCTCCGTTCGATGCCCTAACCACTACACCACATTCATGAGATTCAAATAATTCTGTGCTAAGCTTCTTAAACATTCCTAATCGTACCGTTATCACTCAAGACCGCAAGTGAAAGGCGTGGAGAAAGGTGCAATTATATCAACCATAACAAAGATAAATATAATTTAAAGAAATTGATCAATAACATAAAGCAGCGCATGAACTACACACGACTTACATTTTAGCTTTTTCAAGATGGACAACGGCCGAACAACGGCTTGCTGCTTGTCGAAGCAATTCTGCATGTGTGAGCGTAACTCACATATCATGCACAGACCAGACAATCTGCCTGCAACACCAGTAGAACATTCTGTAGGCATCAACATCTCACTGTGCTACAATTAATTTTTATATTTTGCTCAGAAAGATTCGATAAAATGTTATATCTTGGGTTCTAGTCTGCTCCTAAATAGTAATTCCTTCACGGAAAAAAATTGTCAATTAGAAAGGACCATTTTGATTAGAATTCAATTTTTTCCAATCTATTTCAGGCATAAGGTTGATCAAAAAGATTATTGATCGATTACCGCCTGTTCAGAATTTAAGAAAAATCTGTAACACACTAATTTTTAAAGATATATTCTTAACAATTAATTTAGACCCAAATCATGACAGAAAAAAAATGACGACCAGCATATTAAAAACATCACCATGTCAAATTTCATCAGCAAGCTCTGAGCAAGATGCGACGTCCAAGAAGCCCTCACAGTTGGGAGAGTGTTGCTTGCTGATGATATAGTTGACGAGCGGCGGGGTGTACGTCAGACACTGCAACACCGCGTTGAGGAAGCACGTGTTGCCGAGGTTCTGCAGTCCCGCGCCAATACGACGACTGGACGCCCAGTCCATCGCGATCTCCCTCGCTTCGGTACCAGGCCGCAGCGCGCTGGCGACTTGAGAAGACTTGACGTCGGGCGATGACGGTTTGTGCTTCAGAGCTTGAAATACGGGAAATGTTAACCCATAATTTGAGCCTATTTTTCTTGTTTAAGACAATCTTTAATTTTTTTGTTAAACAAATGATTACAAATTTATTAAATGCGATATTAATTATAGCACACTGACAGTGCGATATCAATAGAACATACGCTAAAGCAAAAATACTATCGATCAGAAAGTAATCAATCAATTGACAAAATGTAAGCTTGATGGTTGTCCAACAGAAGAGCATCAATGGTAAAAGAGATTTTTAAAAAATTTCTAACTAAATAAATTCAAAATTTTTAAATTCAATTTTCACAAATAAACTACGCTATTTAACACAAAACCTACCTTAAAAACAAACGACTGAGGCCTAGACAATTTTTCACGCGTACTGCGGTTCAAACCAAACATCCGCTTTTATTGACATTAGCTACGTTCATCTACACGATATATATCGCAAATTTAACAATTTAGGCTGTTACTGATGTTATATAACAGAGACTGCAATCAAAGTCTCAAATTCAATACCCTGCTCAGTGCGCGCCGCCACATCCGCAACCTTCAGTTTCCTGTCGTCATGGGTTGCATTAAGCGGCTTGTACTTAGCGCGCAGCTCGTTCAGAATGCAAGCGGACGTTTTCTTTGCCGGCACAAACTCTATTCGCTGCAGGAGGATCTTCTTGGAGGCGGAGACTAGGCGCTGCTCGAGGGTCACCGGCTTGCCGAGCATCGTCCGCAGGGTCGTCTCTAGGGGGTCGGCTGTCGGCACGGCAACACCGGCCATCGACATGGTTCCTTGGTTTGCTGGAGCACAACCATGGCCAAATGTCAATTACGAAATGTAAATAAAACAACTAGATCCACGCATACAAAATTACTAATGTAAAAGGAAAAAAGTCTTAGCGATTTGATTATCAATGCTTAGGATTACAGACTTAATGCCACACAATCACTGTCCGATATACATTACGTTAAGTAAATAATAAAGTATGCATAGTAAGGAACAAGGCAAAAGTTTGAGCATCTTTATTGCAAATGCTTAGGAATCAGATTGATCATAATCACATACCATTCAATTTTTTCAAGTATTTGCATTAGAAACCAATCGAGAGCATTGACAAGCAGCTTGCATTCCTTGTATGCTAATCGTAATTTGTATTCAAATGTTTGAAATACTTATCAATTGATTTGATATTATAACAGGATGATATTCTCATGAATTAATACTCTAAAATTATATAAATGTATCATAGCACGTGTTAGACAAAAGCCATGTCAAACACATTCATGCACGTCTCTCAGATGAATTACTTATTCTAGAAATTCGGAATTACAACGTGTCTAGCTTTTAAGCAGCCATGTTATATCAACGTGCACTAGTAGGTGCAAACACAATATTACCCATTAATCAGTTTAGTCTGCCCTAGTAGGCTATAAAATAGATTACTCCATCAACAATACAGTTTTGTATTGCTATGTTGTTGCTTATATTCTATCGGCAAGCTCGCTACACGCACGTATTTGTCCTGCAGCGGTCAGGAAGGCTCAGATCTCGACCCCGGCCCCCGAGATGGCTCGAATATCTTCTGTTATCCTTCAACACGCGGCTTCGCGCTAAACGCGCAACTCCTTCGTCTTTTTGAGAACATCAACAATAAACTGGGTCGAGTTAACGTCTACACGAGCATAGAACAGAATTCATCTGTAACCTTTGACACAATATTCACCAATCGCTGTGGTCTCATATGTGGCCTTCTCACAGACTACAAAACGTTTAATAGCGATCATCTGTATTTTGTTCCTGCGCATTCGTAGATTATATAATAGCAGCCTAAACATTTTACTTGCATTCAATGTGAACTTCCTGCCATTATTAAACAAATGCATTATTGCTTTATTGTTATTACGCATTATTGTGCATTCAACAGCACTGTCGGTACTCATTGTCAATCTTCATTAAAAGAACGAATTAAAAAAAATTCCAAATACAAATTTGCCTTTAATAATTAACCCCATAGGCCTACACATTTTTGTAGACAGAATAAGTTTATGTGGACAGGATTTCATTTAAATTAGTCTCCCCTTTAACTCATTTTGATTTGTACATGTAGGCTATTGTTCTTAAATGTAGTAGTCCATACTAGATTTTATTTCTAAACGATGAGACTAGTTATTCCGCTTCTTATCATTGGCCATGCATTTTCCAGCTGTATAATTTAATTACAAACATAGGCCTACACAATTCATGTAGGCTAGATTCTACACCTAGATCGATTTGTCCATGAATTTGCTTATTAGTTAAATAAGCAAATCATCGACAAATCTATCTAGGTGTAGAAACTGCATGTATGTAATATCATAATGTACTACAAGTCTCCAATCATATTATCCTGAGGTAGCTGATAATTTATAATTTAAAACTTTTAACTCAAATTCAAGCGTCGTTCAATAAAATAACAATAATCATAGTCAACAATCAAGCATGGCATCCACGCAGAGTTCAAGGCAATCATTCGCCCATGACATTAGTTGCACTTTATCGAAATAAAACATGCATACATGTAGCCTATAATCTATTCTCACAATGTCATGTAAAGCTGTCTGGGGGGGGGGGGGAGATTTATGCCCATGCTACTCCACTGCAGTATAAATTCACATTTGGGGGGGGGGGGGGCGGCGATCGCCCC
>JAQIWG010004732.1:0-15547 GCA_034695025.1 Chamaedrilus cognettii | reverse complement strand
CAGCTCTGTTGCTTGTATACATCAACTTATTCTCGCACAGTGTGATTGTACCAGTTGTATAATTTTAGCTTAAGTTTTATTTCTTTTTGTGTAATCTTATTTCTGTCTTCTGACAAATAAACACACATATATAAATGAACGGGAGATGCATTGGACTGCGGATCGTACAGAGGAACAATCTGCAACATATAAAATCTGCAGGATAAAGTCAAAATGTTTCTCGCAATCTGCAGCATCACAGCAGCCTTCATGACCCTTGAGATGTTGCTTCAAGTGACCAGATTGGGTTAAGATTGGTAAAGTTGCTAGAGCATGCAATAAACGTGCTATAGCGAGTTATGAAAGAGAGAATTAGGAGCAAGGTGGATATTGATAATATGCAATTTGGCTTCATAACAGGAAAAAGCACAACGGATTAAATATTCATAGTGCAGCAGTTGCAAGAGAAATACTTAGAAAATAAAAGAGAATTGTGGATGGCATTTGTGGATCTAAAAAATGCGTTCGACAGAGTCCCTCGAGCAGTGATATGATAGGCACTGAGGTAACTGGGTATGGAAAAGTATACTATAATAGTCATAAAAGCTATATATGCAAGAGCACAACCATCAGTTATAGTCAAAGAAGGTGAGAGCAAATTGTTTAAGGTAAAGGTTGGAGTACACCAGAGTTCCGTACAAAGCCCACTGCTATTCGTAACTGTTCTGGAAGCACGATCCAAGAAATTCTGGAAAGGCCTACCATATGAGCTTTTACATGCGGATCATTTAGTGATAGATGCAAAGTCGGAGAAGTTGCTGATGGAAAGGATAAAAATATGAAAGGAAAATATGGAAGCTTTTGAAAATCATGTAAACTTTAAGAAAACTGAGGTGATTAGGTGCAAAGAAAATTCTGGACAAATAGTGAGCTCAGGAAATTTACCATGTGGTATGCCATTTGGTATTGATGGTATGCAAAAAAGGAGTGTATTTCAATTCAATTCAATTCAGTTTTGTAAGTGCAGGAAGCGGACTCACAAAAAGTGTAGCAAAGTCAATGGTATATTGAAGGAAGATCCATTCGTTAAGTGCTCGCTATTCATCCATGGTGTAGACAGCAGTATTAAAACAGGATAAGAAGCATGTGTTGCTTGATAAGGGGTTAGCATGGAGCGTGTTAGTAGTTTCTGTTACCTGGGAGATATGATTGGTTGCGGAGGGGGAGCAGAGGAGGTCACAAGGGCTAGGGTGAGAAGTGCCTGGGCAAATTTTAATAAACTTTGGGTAATTTTTACATCCAGGGGAGTCTCACTGAAACTGAAAGTAGAATTCAAAAAATGTGTGTGAAGAGTATATCGGTATATAGAAGTAAACCTGGGCCATCGAAGGTGGAGGATGTGCAGGTCATGGGGATGACAGAGAGAATGATAGTAAGATAGATGTGTGGAGTGTCGTTAAAGAACAAGTATCAAAGCAATGAATTGAGAAAACGGCTAGATATCGTAGGTATAGCGATGGACCTGATGACAAAGGGGTGATTGAAGAAGCTTGGACATGTGAAACATATGAATGAGGAATATATGGTATGAGCATGCTGATATATTAAAGTAGACGGGATCATTGCAAATGAAAAAGGGATGAAAACATGGACGCAGGCAGTAGAGATATGAAGAAGCGAGGCAAATTCCGCAACGAATTTAGCAAATTCCACAATGAGGCAGACACCCCTCACACTCTCTGCATGAAGTAACTCAACAACAAATCCCATAACGCGCAATCAGGCAATCAATATTCCATCGTAACAACTCCTACGTGTAACAAATACCCACAGACACAGCTACAGTGACAGAAGAAGAAATAGACAAAAAACTACGAACCATTCACATCAACGCATTCCAACAAATACCTAAACAGCAGACACCCGAACAAGATATTAAACAACCAGGCACCTACAGCACATAGCGGTGAAGAAACCCTTCCCATAAATATCAGGTGCACTCTAGCACAAATTCGCACAGAAGAATCACCACTCCAACAAACTTACAAGTACCAAATAGATCCTCACACACACCCATCTCCATTATGTCCCCTATATGCAAAAATCAAAATCACCACCCAACATGTGCTAGCACGGAAAAGTATACGCAAAAAATAAATGATGATGAGAATTAAAAAATTGAGAAAATGCTGTTGCTACCCGAGGCAAACGTTCTTTTGCTTGCATTTTTTAATTTAAATATTTTTCTCACATTTTCTTCTCTCCAGCCCACCGAAACTTACCAAACATTTCATAGTTCAAGCGCCGTTCCCCTTTAATCACTTTTTGCATCAGATTCTATGATATTTATCCCCTCTAAGCATGTACACCCAGCGTATTATCACTCACCACACCTGTATTTATTTTCTGAATCGCATTCTAACAACTATAAACCTAGGCTCGCCCTGCCGTTGTCACCGGCACACCATTGCATGTTTTTTTACATTTATTCATTCGTCAGCTTGCCACAGGTGGTGTAGCCTCGAGTATGAGCGAGCGCCAAGCGGGTCTATTCTGCGCCTTCCACCATGCCGCGTTCAGCACCAAGTTAAAGGGCTTCAGATCCCCTGCACAGTGCGAGTCCAGGTGTTCCTGGGCCTCCCCACAGGTCGCTTCCAGTCCCTTGCTGGGATGCCGATGGTGGCTCTCAGTGCCCGAGTGTGGTCCATAGTGGGGTCCCCGCGAGCGATGTGATCAAACAGTTGCAGGCGTCTCTGGCGCATTGTCTCCAACACTACTGGTTGCTGCGTCTGGCGCCTGACTTCAATATTGGTCATATGGTCATTATACGAAATCAGGAGAATGCAACGCAGGCACCACAGATTGAAGGCATCCAGCTTTTTTGTCAGCATGGCACTCAGTGTCCATGTGTCAGCACCATACAGCAGCACAGGCACGATGTACACGTTGTAGAGGCGGATCTTGGTTACGAGCTGAATCCTGGAGCGCCAGATGTGTTTGTCTAGTTGCTTGAAGCAGCTGCGCTCTATTTCAATTCTCCGCCCGATCCAGACTCACTACTGCCCGTGCTCACAATCTGTACTCCTAAGACATGTAAAGAAGTCTACGACTTCAATCTCGTTCCCCAGCAGCGTCTTAACAGTCGACATGTTGCAGGTAGTAGCAGTTTGTATCTTTGTCTTGGACCAGTTGATCTCGTCCGAAGGTCATTGCCTCGGCCTGCATGATGTCGAGGCTCAGCAGTTGAACCTGCAGCATCTCCGCAAGGAGTGCCAAGTCGTCGGCGTAGTCCAGATCCGAGAACGACTGATCTTCAATTTTTTACATCTATCCACTGTAATGTAAATGCTGCCAAGTCCAATAATATCCAATATTGTGAGTCGCCCACGGCAACTAATTAAAATGAAATATATATAACACTAGTAGGTCGTCCTAGGCAGAGTTGTGCTAGAGGAGCTACAGCATATAACCAGTCACTCCGGACATTCTCCACTTCTCACACGCCATATCACCCCTGGTACCAACCAGCAGTGACCAAAGTTGCAAAATGCCGCGAATTGTTCACACCCCCTTCTCACAGTATCATGCGATGAGCGTCCTGGCTGTAGCTGTTATTGTTGTGGTTGTTCATTCACGAAACTTCAATCAATACAATAGCATACATCAATGAAAATAAATACATGCAAGAAGCAAAAAAATGTAGGAATGTCAAAAAAGAAAACAGATTTTCTGCTAGAGTAAAACTATACAGCAATTATGCTAATAGCTAGACCCTATGACAAACCTATGATCACTATAGAAATTATATTTTCACAAATTAAGCAAAAAAAATTAAATAACAACACTGTAAGATACTACATGGAAAATGAACGATATTGTGAAACTATAAATTAGCAGCAGAGTAGCACAAATACACAATGGCACGGAATTACTTAAATCAATGTTTCTGAAAATTCAGATGTAATGAATACAAACGAAAAACTTAAACTAATTTCATGCCTAAGACAAACAAAATAAAAAATAAACTACCAAATACACCCAGTCTTCAACACGCCTAGCTAGGAGCCACAGGCCACACAATGCAAAAACAATCCAAGACAAGCAAGTGGAATTAAATAGGGACTCGATAAGTAATCAGGAAGCCGTTTTTAAAATAATACTAGTGTTAGAGACTGCCTAACAGAGTCAGGCAAGCCGTCCCACATCTCTGAACCAGTAACAGACAGTAAACTTCTTTCCCAAAAGTGTACAAAAATTCAGCCTAATAAAATTAGGTTGTTGGCTCAAGTTAAATTTATCATCATTAGCATGTAGTTGCAAGTAATGCACACAGCAATTTGGTAGTAGTTTGCATTTGAATTTATACATAAACATCATTATTTTGATACTTAACTGCTACAGCTACTTCCCTGTTGTTTATGACACTTACCTACCCTCACTACCGCTCTCACCCCCCACCCGATTTCCCAATCAACAATCACCTTTCTCACCCATTCCTCCCCCTTCATCTGCTCATCTCTCGATCAGCTTCCTTCCATCTACATCTTCAATTCAAACTCCCCAACCCGTCCCAAATTCATCGCATTCATCGCAAAACATGTAATATCTTCATTTTCCATCTTATTCTCTTCGTTAGTCAACCCCGGCCCTATTTGACTCATTCCTCTAACTTCAAAGTTTAGCTACCTTCAATATCAGATCCGCCGCCTCCATAATCCATATTCACAACAATCAAAGCCCAAAAATTTAGAACATATTATTCATAACCAACAAATTGATCTACTTTGCCTCACCAAAACCTGACTTCATCCTGACACCCTACTGCCATCATCAACTCTCTTCCTCCCCCTTCATTTCTTTTTACCACTGCCCTCGGCATCAAGGTAGGGGGCGATGGTATAGGCATCAATTTTCAATCAAAAACTCTGTAAAAAATGTAGATGTAGATACCTAAGTATTCTTCCATTGAAATCCAATGCCTCTCCATTACAGCTTGTCCTACCCCCCATGTTCGACCATCATCCATCAACACGGCACAGCACATTTGACTCAATATCAACCTACCTCTTATTGAATATTCCTATAATTTTATTATATACGACTATTTATAACCTGAAAAAAGATCAATTTTTAAACTTCAAATACACTATTTTTCCATTTTTTTAACGGTTTATTTCTATTCTGGTAAAAGTACAAACCTCAGCTACGTTGTAAGTCCTCTCATTTTTCTCATCATGGATATCAGGTTGCTTCCTAAAAAAGAACGCAATATCAATCAAAAGTCAATTCATGTGTTATAATAGTGCTATAAGATAAACCCTTACCCCAGCATGTAAACCCCTAGATATCATCTGTCTCAATTTTTTTTCTTTTATATTGGCGTAACTTAAAAAATAGACTTTATTAATGTAACTGGCTATATCATTGACAGAATGATCAGGGTATACATGCTAAACCGGTTCACATGATAATAATACAAGTTCACATGCCAACCTCAGCTCATAGTGATGAAGAAGTGGACGCCATGTATGAAAAGATCGAGCAGAAGGTAGAGAAAGAAAACAGAAAGGAATACCTTGTGTTTATGGGAAACTGGAATGTTGTAGTTGAGTAAAGAAGGGATGGGGGAGAGGCTGGAGGGTATGGGCTAGGAATGAAAAACGAAAGAGGGGAGAAACTGGCAGAGTTTAGCAGAAGAAGGAAGATGATTATAGCCAACACCTGGTTGAACACAAGAATCGTAGAAGATACACGTAAAGCTGGCAAACACAGGGAAATTGCAAATAGACTATATACTGGTCAGATAAAGATATAGAAGTAGCGTCAAAATGCCTGCAGCAACCCAAGAGCGGATGCAGATTCGGATGGATCAATTCGTAGCATATGAAAGCAACAGTTAAATTGAAGAAAATGAGGCGAAGCAGTAGGAAAAAAGTAGAGAGCTACCAAATGTCCAATATATGCTTTCAGAAAATATTGAGAGTGGTAGAACGACTTTTCTTTTAATGTGGGGGAACCAAATCAATTTTTACCCATTGCACCAGGATAACACAGCAGCCACTGAACAGATTTGAAACATTTTTTCAGGAAGCATGCATCCTACGCCCTGACTGTGCAATTTCGCTCAAATTTGTCAGAATTTTAATGGTTCCCCGGGAGCTCTCCCGTCCCATTTGTACAAGTTTGGAAATTTTACTCAATCCCTGCAACTTTTGTATGGCCAAATGACAACCCTTCAAGTTATTTTTTTTTTAATTCAGTATATGGTCGTATTTAAGCTATAAATCTTTAGTTAAAATTTTAAGGAGGCCTAGGGGGGAAAATTTGAGCACTTTTACATAAACCGCGTTAACTTTTCAACTAAGCATCCGATTTGCACGATATTTGTGGCATTCACTCAGAGCTACAAAATGTCCAATATGTGTTTTCAAAAAATATTGACCGGTAACATCAAGGTGAGGACAATAATTGTATGTGGAGGGGTAAAAACAATTTTTAACCATTGTGCCAGAATAACTCAGCAATCACTAAACCGACTTGTACCAATTTTTCAGGGAACTGCATGTTACGCCCTTGTTGTACAAGTTTGCTTGCATTTGTCAAAAACTGAACCGCCCCCCCGGGAGCCACCTCCCATTTTGAAAAAGTGTGAAATTTGGCTCTCTCCCTGCGACTCTTATGTACGCTTTAAGTTCAAAAAGATATTTTCAGTGAATGCCAATATTTTAAACGATAGATCTATTCCAAACATTTGAAAGGGCCCAGGAAGAGTTATCTCACCAATTTCACAAGAATCGCTAAAACTTTTTTACTTCTCATCCGATTTTCACCTTATTTGCAGCACAAACATGAATATACTCGAGGCCACAATTACTCAGAATTACTCGAGGCCATGCAGCAAGCATAAATTTAATCAATGAAAGAATCGAATGGCCTCAGACGATCAGACGACAAGCGACCAGATGACAAGTCCATGATTCGTTGGTCATGTGGTCGTTGCGTGGCCAGGAACACTACGTCGCTGAACACTCTCTCATCGTCACACGTCAACGTGACTTCCATTAAGGCTGGTGCAGCAGCTGAGAACACAGAGGTGTCCAGCTAACAAAGTTCGCCAATATCGAGCGCACATACATCGCTTTTCCGCTGGTCATGGAGACCCTCGGCACATCGGGCAAGCAGGTGTTGGAGTTCGTGTCTGCACTCGGTAGACGCCTCACGACAGCAACAGCGAACAATTACAAAACGTCGTTTCTTCATCAGCAACTTCCAGTTGCCATTCAATGTAGGAACACTATCGCTTGCTGTAGTGCCTTCCCCTCGTGTAAACTGGATAATTGATGTATTTCTGCTCCACCAAAATAGTACAATTACTTTATGACAATTAGTGGTGTAGGGTTTTTCCTTTCAATTTTTGGTCCAGTAGGTCCTGATTGCTCTTGTTAAATTAAGGCGCGTAACAGCAGTGTTTCAGGATTTTCGACTCCAGGATTTTCGACCATATTATTTTCTTTGCACATACATGTACAATTTGTACTAATTGTTTTCAGATACATAGTGTAGGCTAAATATATGTTTTTACCAATCTAATAAGCAATAAATTGTAAATCTCACCTCGTTCCGCATCCTTTTGAACAGAGTATTAGAACCAGAGTAATGACAATAAATGCTATGAACATATTCAACAGGAGAAGCACCGACACTGTGTTTAACACAGCCTCTCTATCTCTGAGGTCTCCCATGACGCAGTGGAAGGATAACTATGGTAAAACTTTTATAGTCGGCTCCGCGCAATCCAAGAAAGTGCTTAACTGATAAAGTCAGCCATGGGCACTGATGGATATCTGATGAACAAAATTTGTACAAAATTTTTTAGCTGTAAAAAAAAACATGCATGCAAAATAAAATTTAGAAGCAGATTCAAAATAGCTCATCATAGGCCATCAAATATAAAACTAGCCTTCTAAAGTCAACACTCAGGCAGAAAAATTAATCGATAAAATCCATTAAAATCGAGTATATATATATGGAAATAAGTAATTTATTTTAAATTAATTAAATATTATTTAATATTGTTTTTTTTAGCAAAGTATTCTGTTAATAGCTAAAATTATTAGAATATTATTACAAAGAGTTAGATTCTAAATCTAAAAGAAATCTCAAAAGATTTAGAAGCAAATATCAGCATGAAAATTATAGGCCACTTTTTTAAGGTTATGAGGGTCATTACTTCGTATCTTTTGACAACAATGCTAGTAAACCAAAGAATTGGATGTAGACCTATTATTACGTGTTTTAAACCTAATTTAAAACAAGGGATATAACCCCTATTAAGACCCTCAGATGGTCATTTTATATGCCTACTCTTTGGTTAAATTAATGACCAGTTTAAGAGTATTAATGGGTCCGTTCGAATTTTAAATAATACAAATTTAATCCAGACAGACAGCATTACAGAAATGAATACAGTGAAATTAAAAGGATTATAAAGTTTTAGAGCTACACATTACAGTGATACCCTGAAAGGCTATATCAGCGTAAATCGCTACAAATGTTCTAAAACGCTAGGCCTCAATTCTACTAAATTAAGCGAATTAATGATGCAAATACACGTTCTCTCAGTACAAGAAATTAGTTATCTAAATTGTATCAATTGAAACGTGACAATTTTAGGTTACTACAACCAGCCACAATGATAACAGCACATGTTAGAACAAAGAACTTCCACAATTGATCGCTGAGCACCTTCAACATAATGCAGTTCAAAAGTGTATTAAAACGCTATATAACTACCTCAAACATACACCAGCCGAATCAGAAAATAATACCCTAAACACACGACGTTACTAGAAAGAGGGTGAAAGGTTTTTTAAGAGAGTATTGTGATGAAAATTAAGAGGTATTTATAAAGAAAACAAAATCGCCACGGATCCGCTTCGCTGCTCTGACGTGACCTCCCTTCCGGTCCTCTCACTCTTTTCTCTTTTTCTTCTTTTTAAAAAACTAGTTACAGTAAAAAGGTCCTTGAACTTTAAAAAGGTCATTTGTTATGGTCCACCCAATCTCTCTCTTTCTAGTGCACTCCAAAACGGCAGGTCCGTGGCATCCAAACTCTCACACCTGGCGGTTCTGCGCCATTCTCTTCATGTTTCCATACGATTTCTTTCCGGTAGCTTATCTATCATTCCGACTCGCTTCCTTCCCCTTGTCCTCTTGCCCTCCATTCTTCCCTCTAGTATTTCTCTATCAAACCCTGCCCTCTGACTATGTGCCCAATCCAGTTTTTCTTTCTCTGCACAATGATGTTCAGTAGTGCTCTTTTTTCCCCAAATTCTGCCAACGCCTCCTCGTTTGTTCTTTTCTCTGTCCCGCTAATTTTATCCATTCTCCTTAAAACCCACATTTCAAAGGCCTCTATTGGAAATGACAGCTGCAGACGTCTCTGGTATTGTCTTAGACACGACTGGTTGCTGAGTCCAGTTCCTGGTTTCAACATTGGTCACATGGTCCTTATACGATATCTTGAGAATGCGACGAAGGTACCATTGATCGAAGGCATCCAAGTTTTTTGTCAGCACTGCACTCATTGTCCATGTGTCAGCACCGTACACCAGCACAGCAAGATTGCGAACTGAATTCTAGAGCACCATGTGTTTATCTAGTTGCTTGTCGCAGCTGCGCACAATTTCGATTCTGCGCCGAATATCCGTCTCATTACTGCCGGTACTCTGAATCTGTACCTCTAGGTATATGAAGGAGTCCACAACTTCAATCTCGTTCCCCAGCGGAGTCTTAACGGTCGCCGTGTTGCAAGTAGAAGTGGTTTGTACCTTTGTCTTGGACCAACCAGCTCCTGTCCAAAGATTGCTGCCTCGGCCCGCATGATGACAAGGCTCAGCAGCAGGACCTGCAGCATCTTTGCGAGGAGCGCCACGTCGTCGACATAGTCCAAATCTGAGAACAACTGGTCACCAATGCGCGCGCCGAGTCGAGCTGCCCCCTGTCCACCGTGCGTTCCATCATCCAAAAAATCGTAGGGACTTGTGGACTTGTGGAGGGACTTCGACGCTCCTGTGCAGCCTTGTTCACTCCACTGTTGTTACTGAATCAGTCGCATTGTCCCCCATCCACTCGCACAAAGCTGACCGTGTCTGTATACAATTCCCGCATAAGGTTGACTGTTTTCTCAGGTAGCCCGATGCTTTTCAGCACAAGCCACAGAGCTGTCCTGTCGACTGAGTCGAAGGCGGCCTGAAGATAGCACACGCGATCCATAGCGTCTGGCAGGAATCAAGCCGGGTTTGAATCAGGGTGGTGATAGCGGGCATCTGATCCATTGTTGAACGGCCTGGAATGAAGCCACTTTGCTCTTTGCGCCTCAGCTGCAGCAGTCGCTCTTTTACCCTGGCCAGCAGGATGCTGGAAAAAACTTTGACAGGCACTGACAGAAGTGTGAGGCCCCTGTAGCTCTTGCACAAACGCTTGCTACCCTTGCCCTTGTAGAATTGTACAATTATGCCTTTCTTCCAGTTACTAGGTATGTCGCCATTTGCTCAAACTCTGTCGAAGCCTTAAGTTAGCCATGCTGCACACCCCTTGCCAGATACGCCAGATACACCCGAGGCTTTTCTACTATCAGTTTGCAGATAGATTCTACAACTTCAGCCCATGTTGGGGGTCTATATCGATGCTGGGGTCGGGAAGAGCTGTTGAGGCTTTGAGCATTAATTCTTGAGACAGAGCGACCGACTGACGATTTAGCAGTCCTGCCTAGTATTCTTTTCATCTGTGGACTATGAAGCTTCCATTCTTGGCTGCACAGGGTCTTTCCTGCTGCATCATCAATGAGGCTGCTTGAAAATGTGAACGAAAACTAATCTCCTTCTTATCGTAAAATCTGTTAATGTCCATGTTTTCAGACAAATTTACATGTTTTCGCTCTGACGAGGGCTGCTGGAGCAGGGTTTTTACGGCCGGATGCCCTTCCTGACGCCAACCAAATAAATAATCATCTGGCACGGGGTTAGCAGCTAGCGACACTTGTGTGTTTAACAGCCTTGCTGAAGGGCCTTGTAACTCATGGTTTCATAGTTGCAGGCGCGGGGATTTGAACCAGGTTCTCTGGACTCGAAGTCCGACACCTTAACCACTACGCCTTAACCACGATCTATAAAAGCCTCGCCCTTACACCGTAAACAGAAAAAAAATGAACCTCTGGAATTGCTACAATAATTTGTGCAAGAATTTGTACATTTTTATCAAAACCCTCAAAAACTTCAGTTTAATGGCTATTAGTCGCATATTTATCATCTATTAGTTACTATCATACCTGTCCTACACAAATTTATCGTACAAAAGAGCTTATACATTGTACTTAGGCTGAAACTATCATAATCTTCTGAAAGGCAGACCCTGCCCGTGCCCCGCAAGCCCTTCTCCCACCTGTAAGACTCGGAACGCGTCAATCGGTGCACATATGACCCGTGGCCCATGAAGCAAAGAGGCGGAAAATGATCACTCTGACACCAAAAATTCTTGGTGTTACAGTGTTATGCCCATGCAATGACATGCATGCACCATACAGTTAGTTTTAGAAGTCGTCCCTGCATGCATTCAACACTCGATCCATGCCATATCTTCCACTGCAAATTCTGGAACGTGGGCTTAGGGGCCTATGCAGTATTGATTAGCTAAGCCCCGCCTCCTAGGCCCCGCCTCTGAGCCTCATACAGGCTATGCCCTGCCTCGTAGGCCTCAGAGACCCGCTTCATAGACCCTTCTTAATAGATCCGTCCTCATAGCCCCTGTCTAATAGGCCCGAGAGCAGTTTAGCAAACCCATACAGCAAGCCTCATACAGGTCAGGCCCCGCCTCATACAGGTTACGCCCCGCCTCATACAGATTAGGCCCAGCCTCGTAGGACGGTTCACAGGCCAGCTTCATAGACTCCTCTTCATAGGCCCTGACTGGCCTCATTTAGCACCTGCTTTATTGGCCCTTGCTGTTGGGTTTGGAAAAATAGGCCACGACCAAAGAACTAATGCGATAATGTGGCGTCCACGTCACAGGAAGTAGGCTTTAGCCTCAAGCTTGCCGAGGCCTATATTATACTCACGTCTCTGTATAACAATGCATAGCATGGCATATATGGTCAATGGTCGTTCAAGATCATCGAACCAATGAGAGGGCTACAATCGGCTCCAGCCAAAGAGAGGGCTTATAGAAATCGCAACATTCGTTATTAGTGGTAGGATAATGTGTGTTTTAAATGTCCTCCTTCGGCCTCAACACACGCACCAAGACGCAACCGCCACAGACTTGTGTTTTCCTGCAGTACACAGTCTACTGCAGCAGCTGTCCGATGGACGCCTGTAAGAACCAGTCGTATCAATCCTATGCACAAAGATGCTTTGTGCAGCAGGTTTCCATCCTTCATCAGGAAATGCCCTAAGAAGGCGTTTTCTGATTTTCGCGTAAATATTGTATCACTATTCTGTCCTCCTCACTGAACGCCATATTGCAGACAAGTGACGTCACTATGACGTCAATTTTTAACTAGTTCAGCTCATAAATATAATAAACAGTTCGCATCATAGTTGCGAGTAAAAGTCGTTTTAGTCTCAATAACATTCTTTATATTTGGTATATATTTCTTCAGCAGTTGCAGAGATTGAATTGTAGAGGTTCGCTTCTTTTCTGTTCACGGTATATATATAGTACAGGGTGCGGCAACTAAATGTACCTAATTTTATAATGTAATTTATAATGTCACTTTCACATTTTTTCACCTATTCAAACTTAAAGAATCCTCAAAGTTTAAAGTTCTGGGGATTGAAGGCAGAGTAATGCGATGCCCAAGTGCACCGTGTGCCCAGAAAATGTCACGTTCGCCACATTTCCCTTCAACCCAGCGCAACACTAATTTTTTGAACTGCGTGAGTAAATAATAGGTCTACCAACTTACCTAGTGATTGCAAACGCGTGGATAACACAACGTAAGCGAAAATTTATGAGTTCGCAGTGTGCTAGACCTGTTGCGACAGGTCGCAAGAATGACGCTTTTGCTTCACAAAGCCTATTAACGCATGCATAGGATTTTGCTTATTATGCAAGTTTTGGAGGTTTCATTGTAAAACTCATATCTTCTTTATGAAAGCGCGTCAAAGTTATTTGAATTCGTTAAAAACGAATAAGTAATTCAGTTTCAAAATTTGACGCATTTGGCTGCAGAATCTAGCAGCTCAAGGCTGCTTAGAGCATATGACGCTCTCATCAAAAATGTGTTGTAAATATGGTGCGTTCATTCTCAATATAGTATGTAAAAAACTTTAATCTTTCTCTACACAACAGTGTTCACACAGTTTGAATCTGCGAAAAACTGAAAAGGTTATTACATTTAAAAATTTGGCACATTTAGCTGCCACATCCCGTATATATCACGGTCTATCTCGATAGAGTGCCAAGAGAAGTTGTAAGATAAGCGCTGAGAAAATTTGGGGTTGAGAAATGGCTTGTCAGGGCAGTGATGCCAATGTACTTAGACGTAAAAGCAGCCGTGAAAAGACATAATGGACTCAGTGATCGATTTGAGGTGAAGGTTTGAGGTTTGACCACATCAGGGATCCGTGTTGAGCCCGCTGTTATTTGAGCTGTAATGGAAGTGATTACCTGTGAGACAAGATCTTGGTTACCATGGGAGCTACTGTACGCGGATGATTCAGTGTTGATTGCAAAGATTGAGGCAAAATTGAAGGAGAAGATTTGTAGGTGGAAAGAATGTATGAAGGCAAAAGGAATGAGAGTGAATGTAGAAAAGACTAAAGTTATGGTAAGTGAATGCGAAGACAGAACAGTGGAGAAATGTGGGAAGTGGCCATGTGGAGTCTGGGGAAAGGGGGTTCGCGCAAATTCAATTACATGCACAAAATGCCTTAGTTCGACGCATCAAAGATGTAGTGGCATAAAAGGTAAATTAGCCAATTTGAAGACAGCGTTTGTGTGCAGAACGTGTCTGGCAGGTCAAGTCGTCCAGATGGGTGTCAAAGAAGTGAAAGTAGGGGAGGCTCTCATCAATTCCAACTGGAAAGTATATATCGCTGAAACTGAAAGGAAGGGTATATAAAGCGTGTGTAAGAAGCGCTATGATATATGGTAGTGAGACATTGGCAATGAAGGCCGATCAAGAGGTCGAAATTAAGCGAACGGAGATGAGAATGGTGAGTTGGATGAGCGTGGTGTCATTGAAAGAGATGAAGTATAGAGCCGATTTGATAGCTAGAATGGAGTTGGAGGCAATGGGGGAGGTGATCAGAAGAAACCGACTGAGATGGCTAGGGCATGTTTTGAGGAAGAAACTGGAGGACTGGGTGCGGAAATGCAAGGATTATGAGGTAGCTGGGAAAAGGCGTGTAGGAAGACCGAAAACTACGTGCAAAGCCTGACAGTGAAGGATCTGAACGATAAAAAATTACGACGTGAGAATGCGACGGATAGCATATAGTGGAGGGCGGGTGTGCATGGCTGTAAATGGCCTACTCTGTGAAAGCGGGGAATGCAGCCACAAAATGCGAGTGTGTGCGCGTGTCATGGTGTACATACACTGTACGCAAAAAAAACATAACCCCCTATCAGATTCGCGATAACTCAGCCAAAAATTAATATTTTGCTTCATCTTTCCAGGGATTTCAGCTAAGATAATTCGACACTAGTTCTGAAAATTTAACTTCAAAAAGCAATGAAACTTTCCCCCAAAAAGTTTTAAAATCGGTTTAACCAACACAATGATGCTAGCAAATAGCATTTTGATGCCTGCCGATCTCCAAAATTCATCGCTAAACTAGCAGGACCTATTCTGCCTGACTACCATGAATAGGGGGACGATGAATAAAAAGTACCAGACCAACAGACCAAAGCTGGAAATAACGACGGAACTGAAAACGAACCAGTGCGCGACTTGACTGATTGCGCTGCAGCAGCCCATCAACAAAGCCATGCATGCATATTTTCACTAAGTTATCGCAAATCTGTTAGGGGGTTATTTTTTTCACCTAGTATATTCATCACACTCACACACTCATGTTTTGTGACTGCATTCTCCGCTTACGCAGGGGTAGGCCATGCACAACCTCCCTCCACTCTATCCTATTCGTTGTGACCTCACTTCGTAATTTTTTAGCTTTCACATCCTTCCTGTCAGTTTTTGCCACGTCGTTTCCGGTCTCCCTACACGTCTTTTCCCAGCTACCTCATAATCCATACATTTCTGCCCCCAATCATCCGATTCCTTTCTCAAAACATGCCCAGCCATCTCATCGGTTTCTTCTGACCCACCTGACCACTGCCTCCAACTACATTCTACCACTGCCTCCATTACATTATTACAAAAATAAATTTTTAAACAAAATTTTCTACTCCTATTCCTGCCCCTCTGGACTGAAATAAAATTAATTCAGTCTCTTAGCCGCCGCTTGGCATAATATAAACTTTGTGCATCTTTTTGATGCATATTGTTGTCGTTTTCAGACAAGAAATTCCTACCCTCTATTATCGTCCACACACTGTCAACTCC
>JAQIWG010004731.1:0-15548 GCA_034695025.1 Chamaedrilus cognettii | reverse complement strand
GAATAATTCCACACGGAAAGGAAACACTCTCTTCTGGACGAACATTGTGCAGTTGTCAATTTGTATCAATATATTCCCTAGCTGTTATACCACGGCCCACACCTGAAAAGTAAATCAACTATACATGTAGGCCTAACAATTGAGAAAAAATCTCACGATGGTCTAAAGTCTATAGAGTGTAGGCATGATAAAAATGAATCTTTGAAATCCAGTGCACATTAGTGTACTATAGGCTTTTGCTGGGCTTGAGCCTAATAGTTATTTCACTATCATTATTGATCTACGTTTAACAATGGTGCATTATAGGCCTAAACACTCCAGATTATCAAAGTTCTTAAAATCGCGCAGTTTTAATCATTTCCCTCTACTTCTTGTTTATTTTTTATTTAAGAAAGAAAATATTGATGTTCTTGTTCGATGACAATTTTGTGCGAATGAAACGTCATAATTTCGTGTGTGAAAATTAATTAAATTGTGTGAGAATTATACATCATAATTTGTCAGCGACGCAACCAATACAATTAATTATTGTCAGCGACGCAACCAATACAATTAATTATTGTCAGCGACGCAACCAATACAATTAATTATTGTCAGCGACGCAACCAGTACAATTAATTATTGTCAGCGACGCAACCAATGCGCCTACATCAATTATTGTTGTCAGCGACTAAATCAATGATTACGAAATTCGACATGCGTGAGTCCGATTTTCATTTTCATGATTGACGCTGCAATACAAACTTAGAAAACTATCGTGTAAGGTTAGACTGATGCTGTGTACCCTCCGCAGCTACATGACTGTATTGCTAAGATATCGTAAATGAAGCAGCAGCCGAATAGGAATAGCCTATAGGCCAATGGTAACAGGCATCGGTCTGGTTTAGCCGATTTCGCGGTGCGAAAGTAGTGCAGTCAGTACCGGTCCGATGAGCCTGAAATATAGGCTACCGTAGATTGGCAATTCCGTAGCAGATTTCTGATGCTATTGTAGAATGCACATGTGTAACATATAAGCCTATAACAGTTAGGCATCATGCCACGCTATAATGTTCAACTGATAAGCTTTAGCCTACTCGAAGTTGAAATTGCAGTATATCGAAAATTTAGGCATAGATGCATAAACTTGCCAATGCAACATGCTTTATCTGGCGCGCATTTTACGTACATGTAGCTTATTATAATAGGCATACTGTCGCTACAGACTTAATTATGAAGTTATACATGTAGACGGCAAGCTTTATGTCTCAATTAAAAGTTGTTGAAATAGCCTACGGCCTAAACCTAAAAATAGGCGCCTGGGCCCGTTACTGTAGACCAACACGTAGGCCTAGAATCATAATTAAAACGAAGGATTCTCGAGTCGAGAATAATTCAAAATTTCATTTTTTCGAAGTTTCGCTGGTTCTTTTTCCAAGTCTTGCGATCGAAATAGTCGTCGGGTTCTAACTTAGCATCTACGAGTCGTGTTCAAGGTCAAGAACGGATCCAGGAATATTTGTTGGGGGGAGGGGGGGAAGATGTGGATTTGTACACATATGATCTATTGGGGGTGCTGAAGAAACTTTTGTCACAAAACGACCACCTTTCGTACAATGCATCATACCTTTTAAGACTGCTCGTATTATTATTACATCTGTCACTGTTTTATCAACTCTTTTGTAGCGAGAAACCTTTTTGCGCTGGTGGGAGGAGGGGGGGGGGCGGGGGATACATCACCCCATGCCCTCCTGGATCCGTCCTTGTTCAAGGTGATTTGTAGTTTTTGCGGGCTGTACGCCATAGCATAGGCCTCAGATAAAGGCTGGCCTATGCTAACATCGATGGCATTGCGAATTGGTAAAGGAAATGAGGCTTGGATTGCAGCAGCTGTTGGACGTTTGTTTAGTCTATGCGGACGCGTGGAGCGGATTCTGGAGAGAACACGGAGTAGTCGGAACCTAGATAAGGGATCACGCTGGAGAGATATTAATATTGAGCCGCGCCTGTAACATACTGTATAGTGACGTCGCTGCTTTATTGTTGCATATACTGCGCCATTAGTGACACATAGCCAAGTCCGTCCATTGCAGATCGAACAGCCCAGTGTTCTGGACAAAAAGTGATGAGGCACTTCGGTAAATTAAGTATAGAAGCGTGCACTAGTCTTCTGCGCGTGTAGGATCTGCCAGTAATACTAGCAAACAGCTGTAGTCTAATGTACAAGCTGTAACCGACACGCAGACGTGCGGCCGCTGTTGGATAATCCAGAATACAGTTTGATATATGGCGCTTTGGCTAACTCAACTTCAGGATCTAGCTTTTCTTAGAATTTAAAGTCATTGGCTTTCAAAGTTCCAATGGAGTAAGTAGTCCTACATAGTTTTTAAAATTAAATCTTTGTCAAGTTGTTTCTGAAAAAATTTTCAGGTCAATTTCACGCCTATTGTAGGCTATCTTGCAATAGGCTACTATATACATGTGCATGTAGATACGTGTAGGCAAAGGCGAAGCCAGCCCAAACAAAATGAGATTGTTTTCACTTTTCAAAGAATCAGCAGAACCGATTATGCATAGTCTGTTTTTGCCCCCCACGTATAAAAAACGGTTCTTGGCGCTTTGTGTGAGACAACCCCAATCATTTTTTATGTGTTGTGTTGTGCACACGACTCAAAACTATCCATTGGCTTAACCCTGAGCGTACGCCTATCAAAAACTCATTTAGCATTCGATGCAGTACGTGTTACAATTTTTTTTACGTTAATGGTTGCCATTTTGGCAACGAGATCAAGTTCATGGTTGCATGCAAGGTTGTTCAAAGTTGTGAACGGGGGGGGGGGGGGTGGTGATGGAAGATTTTTAAATGAAAAATTTAAACGTTACATGCTTGCCGATATTTCATGGTTGCCATATGAGGTTCGTGGTTACCATTGGCGCGCCAATATAGCACTTTTAAAAACCCTGATTCGATGTGTTCACGCTGTACGCAGGCGTCGCCGCACTGCCGACGCGCCCTCTCAGTCAACCCTCGACGAGTCCTTCGAATCAGACGACTACTACCTGCGTGAGATGCGCGCCATCCTGCGGGAACATCCCCGCACGGGCGGCCCGCCTGCCCACCCGGTAAAGCTCCTCGATCACGTCTACATCGGGAACCAGCGCAACGCCGACAGCGTCGAGCTTCTTCAACGTCTAGGGATAACCCACGTGCTCAACTGTGCCGGACTGCGCCGCTACGATTTCACGCGGTCGCCTTATCCCATCGAAACTGGCGTGAAGGGTTTTTTGATGATATCCGCGCTCGATCACGAGTCGTTTGACATCGCGAGTCATTTCGACGAGGCGATCGGGTTTCTGGATCGCGTGAGGAGGGTGGGGGGGCGCGCACTGGTGCATTGCAATCAGGGGGTGAACAGGAGCGGAGCGGTCGTGGCTGCGTATTTAATGGTGGCGCAGAGGCAGACGCTGCTGCAGGTGACGAATTACTTGAAGCTGAAGCGCTTCGTCGTGCTGACTAACAAAGGATTCAGGTTGCAGCTCGTGCAGTTTGCACGGCGACACAAGCTGCTCGATTCCGTCATCGATGTGGCGGATGACGTCAGGTCCTACGATGACGTCGTGTTGAGTCGTGACGTTACGCGGGACGGCAGAGCTTCTGCGCCTTTGCTGCGGTCGTCGTTTAGTCTGTTCGATTCGTTGATGACGACGCAGCAGCGAGAGCGAAAAGATGCGAAAGCCAGGGCATTGTCACGAAACGGCGCGCATTCTACCATCGTAGATGCACGCTTGGAAAGCGCACCGATTTTATCGGTAAGGGATTACAAAACTCTCCCCAGGGTATCAGGATCCAGGCCGTCCAACCCTGTTCCACCCAATCCAGACGACGGAATACGCGCACTCAACAAACTCACGATCGATTGCTTGCCTACTGTAGAGATCACCGCGTATCCTGAACCCAATAACCGCGACACCATCGGTGGCTACCACGTGGACAACTCTGACACAAAATCTCGGTTGAAGCCTGCTGTCGGTTTGATGCCGGTTCGCGAGAACGACGCGGCAGAAAATAGGACGTTGTTGACGTCGAAATCGCAGTTCAGCGGCTTCTGGCAATTGCTGCAAGGGGGTGCTAAACGCAAGCCAATACGCTCGACGTCCTACTCAAACGTTTCAACCAATTCCCTGACGTTACACGCGACGACGCAGCCCATGATGACGTCACGCGATGCGGCGGTGACGTCATTTAGCGAGAGCGCCGCGGCGCCGCTGTCGACGTCACGGCCGCTGCGCGTGTACACGAGGTCTTCGACCGACAGTGAGCTGTATAGAACGAAGGCGAAGCGTAGCGCAACGTAGGGCTTGAATGGTATGGACACGATAATGGGTATGAGCAATTATTATTGTAGGTCAGATTATATTATCCACATTACAGCGTAAACGAATTATCCCACAAGTGCGCCTGAAGCGGATTATTTTGCAAGTGCACCTGAGATATATAATTTGGAAAGCGCAGCTTTGACAGATTGTTCCACAAGTGTTCCTTGAACGCAATATTCCACAAGTGCACTTTAGAAGGATTAAGTCACAAGTGTAACTTGGACATAATATTCCACAAGTGCATCTTAAACGGATTATTTCACAAGTGTAACTTGAGCGCCTATTCTGCAAGTGCACCTTTTATGGATAATTTCACAAGTTGACCTTTGAGTTAGATGCAAAAGAATTAAATATCTGTAGGCATACTGAAATTTGAGGATGGACTTGAGCTAACTTGTTCTGAATTTTTGCTGCCAAGTTGGCAACGCCTACTAGTGTGTTGAAATGTTGACAGCATCTATTCCAATGGCTGTGTGCTGGCGCATTGTAAGCTTTTCACGCTCAAGAGCTGGATGCTAAATCAAAAAGGCTTGTATGTAAAATACCGGTTGTTATATTGTGATACAAATGTACAATGATTGCACATAAATTTTATTCCTGGACTGTATCGCGTTGTGCCAATAGAATGCATGAGATCAAGGTCAGGTTATGGGTGTTAGGTCAGATTTATCAGGGATCAGGATAAAATTGCGATGGTTTTGCTCAAGATAGCCTACTTTACTACTAGTCTGTATGGTTTGTTGAGATGAAACTATAATTATTATATTGCTTGTACTTAGAGCTACTTTATGCTTCTAATATGGCTTATCGCATTAGGTATAAAGCCAAAGTTTGTCTGTAATAATAACTTATGTGCACCGATATGTAACTGCAACATAATAGTAATCAGCCCATGCACAGCAGATTTAGAAGGTTTTAGAGTTTATCACTACTTAGGTGCATTTCAATTATTAATCACTTTGTTTTGTTATCATGTTTTTGATATTTTATCAAAGCCTTGTTCAGTAGCGGTCTGTGATTCTTGTTGAATGGTACAGTCCTTCAGGTTTCAGAACGGTACAATTTTAGGTATTAAAAACCGAGTCTTAGCGTCGATTATTAATTATTATGTACGTAAATAAAGGTTCGGGTCGAGTTCGGGTTAGCGAATTACGATTCTAGGCTGCGTTAGGGTTGCGGCTAGGTTAGGATAAGGGTTTAGTTAGGACAGGAGTCTTTAGAATTAGTTTAAAATTCAGTTTGATGTAATTAGCACATGTCAAACTATTAAAAATATTATTAGTGATGCTAAAACTCAGTTTTACCCAATATTATATATAGGTTACATAATTCACAATATGTCTTCCATCTGGTGCTATATGGCCTCATAGGCCTGCTTAGCATAATTCATTTCTATTAAATTTATTACTGTATTCCTAGCCAGCTGTGTCCAAGCTAATAAATAAATAACGCGTGGGACACGTAACAAATTGAAGTAGTAATGCGAATATTATACCGTTGCGTGAAGTCAGCAGGCAGTGCAGCACTCAGAAATTGAGTAAGATGTTATCTCATGAATAAAATTTGAACGCAACGAATGGGGTCGTACTACAGCGATGATATTTATTCAACATTGCCTGCGCATTAACTGTTACCCACGCTTCACGGAAATCCATAGTGAAGAGTAAGCCTATGAAGTGGTTTTAAAACAAAATAAAACAATCACTATTAGAAATAGTAGGCATAGATTACGTGAATGAAAAAACGTATGATGGTAAGATGCAAGCTCTTGAATTATTTGCACCTTAAGTCTCTCAGACTCAGAAATTGCAAAATGCAGCCAAATAATGTTCGCTTGGTACATTGATGCATTAGTTGCATCTACCTGCAGCAAGTCATGGAGTTAAGACCCAAGGATTCATTTATAGCGCTTATCGCATGGAATGATCCACTCAGCTCAAACGATCCCGCATCAACATCCACCAATGTCCAAACAAACAATATTCAAAATATTTATTTGAGGATATTACATAAATTTTAATTAGTCAAGGCCTGGTTTAGATTTTAACAAATGGTTCATCAGCATGAAATATAATTAATATAGCTAATATTAAATTGATCAAGTCAAATACTACATCAATATTTGACTTGATCAATTTAATATTAGCTATATTAATTATATTTCATGCTGATGAACCATTTTAACAAGAGCAAACACAGTTATTAAAAGCTACAGATCTACACTAGCGTTCATACATGTTCAATATTATGGCATGACACGTAAGACGCTCAATGATTTAAGCGTGGCCATTTAACATTGCCTTCATACTCTCCTTCCAGTGCACTCCTTCAGAATAAAAAATAAAGAATCAAAGTGCGATGATTAAATGGTGAATAGCAGTCAATATCCGATAGAGTTCAACTTTATACAAAGTCCCAATGATGAGGCATAATCCAACGTATATCCAGTACTTTGCTCACAAATCATGCAGTTCCTCGTCTTCAATACTTGTCATTATCAGTTTCTTCTCTCCCATATCGCAAGCTAAAGTACTATCAACTGATACAACTTAGTGCAAGTCCCAGTACTATCAACTGATACAACTCGCCGCCGCTGTTCATTTAATTGTGCAACGTTCGTCTCTCGATTCGCAGAACGCGTCGTAGACGTTTGCAGCGAAGTGTTTCATCTGATCCTTCACCAGCAGCTCCTGATGACAGAATCAACAAATGTCAATATGTAACTATAACAAAATCAACGCATCAAGGTCAATATAAAAAAAAAAAATGATTGGACTTATACCTAAAATTATAACTCCGTGCGCTAGGGTGTATTTTATGTATGCTCAAGCACACAATGATCCACAAAAAACTCACCTTTTCACATTTTATCAAACAACTTCTACAAAATGTTGCCCTATTTGCATCAAATTACAACAGTTGATGAATCACATATGATCATGTACAACAATGCCACATGTGGTGTATGCTCAACATGCCCACTTCACATGCAGATGAACCTTGAGACGCGTACACTGCAGTCCGATTTATAAAAAAAGACGACTTACCAAATGATCCCAGCAAAGCACAGACCTTGAGGAAGGGGTTTGGCGCGTCTGAGACGAGCGAGTAGACGAGCCCATTCATGATGGGAACGACCTTGGCCAGCGGCATCACCACCGCACCAGAGCTGAGTAGCACACAATTCAAGCAAATGATGTTTGTTTCATCTCTGTTTGCATGACATATTTTTGGGGCGTTACAAGTGATACATACACACATACATGTACACACACACAGTTATCTTACGCGCAATCCACATGCCTCACAGAGCTCAACTCAGGCTCAGTGTATATTACATGTTATAAAGTTACCCATGAAAGTAACTTACCACATATCGCATAATATCATATTGATATTTAGAATGCACACATCGGTCTATAACACTATACAAATATACATTCTCTGAACATCACACAAGAGCTAAAGCAGCTAATGCAATACTCAGCGAAATCGAATTAAAAGTATTTTATAATTGAAGTCTTTCACGGCCCGTAGTCAAAAAAAAGCGGATTACATAGTCATATATTCTTTCAATAAGATCTACAAATAATATTTCTAAATTCCATTCAGAATAGTCCAACAATAATAATAACTGCAAATGCCATTCAGAATATTCAGAGCATCTTGAAACTGTGTCCAAATTATAGTGCACAAAGTGGCAGCAAGTACCTATGCTGCATTTGTGAAAGCCAGCGAAAGCTTTAAGCAAACACACGCCACGCAGAAACACAGGCCGATACTAACGTTACAACAACAAGAGCAGATTGTTTGGAGTGTTCAGTTCCAGCGGGCACGCCGGCAGGCTGCCAGGAATTTGACAACACTATTACACACTGAAGCCTAACGCCTACACAGCTACACAGAACTGCTACTGAAATCTAGTGAGGATCCACGGGGGAAGGGTGCGGCAATGGGAGCAAATGCCTCCCATTTTTTCTCATTTTTTATCTATCGATGGTTATGATGATAAGAATTGCTTTCTCTATTTTAATCCTAATTGTGTAGGAAAAGAGAGCAATCGTCCCCCCAGGATAAAGGTATTTTTAAAAATTGTATCCCTAACATAATAGTTACGATGAGATTTTTTTTCTTCATTTCAGCCCTCATTTTGTGAAAAAAAAGAGCAGTCGCCCCCCCCAGGATAACAGGCAGCATCCATCACACGCTGTAGTCTGTTGGAAGCACTGCAGCTATCAACACGCCCTCTGTAGAACAGAGCCGAGCAGAGGAGCGAATGTAAACATTTAGAAAACGAACCTTGCGGCCTGCCTGCACAAGATTAGCTGCTAGCGACCGACCTAGCGGTTCTATGTTACTAGAACTAGGACTGAGCATAGAGCATAGAGCAGCAGTGCACTGGGTGCATTCATGTTATCTCACTCAACAGCCTCTCAAAGTCAAACCAAGCTGCTAGCGAGCTCTAATTGCAGCCAGTCAAAGAACAGGATGCACATAGCTACCTCTAGTGCTCAGAGAAATATATTGATTGATTCAGCCTTGTTTAAGTGAGCATAGCAGCATTTGCCATACAGCACATTAGAATATCACCAGCTACAATATGCAGAGGCTAAAATAGTGGCCACTTCAAACTTTAGTGGATGCAGTAATGAATCAAGAACAAGTGAAGTAGATGAATTAGTCCAGAAATGCTTTGCCGAACTGGCCTACAATGCACAGCCAGAAAGAAATTTTATGCTTTACAAATTAAAAACCAAATCATCGCTAAAACCACCATTGCTAAAACAATTGGCATCTCTGTCTATCTCAGCTGAACGATGGCTAACTGACATTTCAGGAATGCAAACTGTAGGCCACCGATAAACCAAAACTAATTAAACAACAAAAAGTAAAATAACGCCACCGGTAGAGAAAAGATCAATGATTTTGAAAGAAAACTATTAGCAAAACAAAGCATTTAATTATCTAGACTTAAAATGATGCCTAATATTACAGGAGAAGCAAACTTTAACACTAAGACGCAGCAATGTCTATTGACCGACCTACATCATCTATTGGCAGAGACTTTAAATAAATACTACTGCACAAATCAAATATTAATTTTGTCAGCAGAAATTAATTTTAAATGAGAAAAATGTTATAGTTTTTCCTAGTTTTTGAGTAATGTAATAATTCATGAGAGACAGAGGGCAGCAGCAGGGTGTGGTACCTTGCAGTGGCCGAGTCGGCATCGAGCAAAGGTTTGAAGTACTCTTCGACACGCGCGACGAGGTGACTAAATCCAGTGTCGAGACACATCGTCACTACCGTGTGGAAGTCAGCGCTGGTGTAACACACAAAAACACTTACAACGGATTGCATCAAGTGTGTTCAAGTCTAAATCCAGATCGAGAAATAGCCAACCAGAGCGTGTAAACCATGGTTCGCATCTTAAACTTGTGATGGTTCATCTGCCGATTGGTCACTGGTCAGACTATGATCTGATCTTGAAGTTAACCAACGTTCATGCAATCCGCCATTAAAAACAAAGTCGAGTCGCGATGTTAACTAGGACTACAGACTGCAGAAAAGTTACAGGTGAGTTACAGGCTGTAGAAAAGTTTTAAAACATATTGCCAAATTATCATTGAATATAAAAGTATTTTCATTAAAAATACTATTAAAACAATACATAAATACTGCTGTTACTAAAATGAATTAATAAACAATTCTTGTAAAAAAGAGTCTTATAAAACTTAAGAAATATAAAAAGAAAAGACACTATAAAACTATTTTGCAAATAAGCGCAGCATTAAAAATATTATTCACCTAACACAACAACAAAACCATACGGTCTGCTTGGTGACGTCTCTGTCAAATCAAATCATCATCTACAATTCATAATCAATTCTAAATAAAATTAATCTCTTGAGGAAACACCATAATTGTCAACAAGTACAAATTGAAAACAATTGACTAGAATTGTTTGACAGAAACCTTTCGATCATGTCGCGAGTCTCGCTGTTGAGCCTGTTTAGAATTCTCTCCTCCCTAGTCATGTAGCCTGCCTGCTCATTCAACACCCGCAGAACATCATTTGGTTAAAAATATGTATAAAAACAATCAATTACCATCTGCAGCACAACCCTACGAAGAGCAATATCGACTGATTTAAAGACTTAGTAAGGTCAGATTGGTCTTGAACGATTTTTGAAATACAAAAGAAATCGTACAGAAGAAGTTGACCCTGATACTATGATATAATTTTCTATGCATTGTCTCATGAAGATAATAAATATATAAATGGACATTTTCACAATATTAAAAATAGATATATACACTAAATATAAAATTTTTTAATCATTGACCCCTGACTGACCTGTCCCAGTCCTTGCTCCGGTTCAATCATATATCGACAAAGACTGGACACTCGATCGTTCCCTCCATTCCTCCCACAACACTGAACGGGAGAGGCACAATTGTCCCTGCACTCTCCCCCCCGCCCGCTCGACTGTCGGTACTCGATGCGCCTGCGAGTGAGGTCGATGACATCCTGAATGGTGAGCAGGGATATCTGGTCCTTGAGCTGGTACTGTGACAGACAGCTGCGGATAGCGGCCTCTACGTCTGCGATCAGGTCATTCAGCCCTGCCAATATATGAAACATACATGAAGGAATATATATAAAGAATATGAATATATAAAGAACACATACGTACAAGTGTATGAATATGAACATATGATGAACATAGACTCGTATATATGTAATTTAAAATTTTTCTAAACAAAATGAAATATGTAATTATTAAACATATTATATAATAAAATACTAGCCTGGAATGCAATGTGTATCTAGAACAAATTTTTTTTTTTATAGAAAGTACCGCTGATATCAAATAAATTGGTTACAAACGTTATAAGAACTATATACTGTAATTAAAAAATAGAAATTCAAATTCAGTGGCAAGACTGATATATAAAGTGACAATCGTAATTGACACCTATCCAGACATCTTTTCACTTTCATGCCTATGTAAATTACCGTATTGCAAAAAATACATATCTGCAGAATTGCGATTTAATTCTCTGTTCAAAATCATTTAGAGATTATTGAGTTTCTAAGAAAACAAATTCATATTCAGATAATTTCACAAGCGACCTTGTTCAAAGAGGTACTCAATGCCAGACAGATATTGCTTCCGAATGGCTTCCGTTGCAACCACTGACTCCTGTACAAGAGAAAACATGTAACTTATATTAAGAATTTATAACCTACTTCAACATAAAGCCATATACAAAAAGTTTACCTACTTTAAAATCAGCGACAGTAACAGTAGTATGTTTTGTATTAGGAATGCAGGACTCAACCTCAGGTGCAACAGCCAAAAAGACCAAATTACGGTCGCTAATCTCATTCTTATCCAACATATAACTTACTGATCAACACAAAGTTGACTAAAAATCACTATCTATCTTTTCTACGGGTCCCCAATGACGTCACTAGATGCCGAAACGGATCCAAAACCTATTATTATAATAATTATTTTAGCTAAATTTCACGTGTGAAACGCCAAGCGTGTTTTCTGCTCACTGTGCCGGTCGCACTGCCTCCGTTGACGAGGCTGTCTCGATAGATGTACCCGCCGAGGATGTTGAGTTGGACGCGCAGAAAGACGACGAGCATGCAGCAGCTGTAGACTGCGACCGTGGTGCGCGCAAAACCTGACACACACACACACACCGTTACAGAAATAGCGGTAATAAACATCAGAACTACATCAACGCAGCGGCAACGAATACATTTACCGGAGCCACATCACCGCAGCAGTCACAACAATATTCGCCAGAAGAGCACCATGGCAGCAAGTTATGAGGTTCAGGGTCACTAGACGCCGAAACTTTAAATCCATTATTATTATTACATATTCACTAGAGACACATCAATACAGCAGATAGGACCATATTCACTGGAACCACACCATCGCAGCAGTTGTGACCATGTTCATCGCTGCCGTCATTAAAATAGCAGCTTTTCTAAATTTTATTTTGAGCCACATCCCTTACATTCTCACAAGCCCTTGTTAAGGTGAAGAAAGACATTTTTTTGACATGCTCAAACAGTTGCACTCTGTTATATTCGTTCAGATAATGATACAGCTTTAAAATTCGTTCATGGTCTCAAATACCGGTATATAGAATTTACAGTTTTTATATAGCAAAATAAAATAGTCATTAGAAAAAGAAAATTCCAGCCTTAGGCTATTGCTGTGTGCACCACTCACTGATGATCTTCAATTCTTCCCAGATCTCAAGCTTGTTCGGAGGCCTGCAACAACACATCACTCACTGAAAGTTAATCGTAAATTCTATTTCAATTGTTCAATAGCATATATGTGCGCTGTTTTGTCTTCTTTCACTCAAAGACATCAACGTCTACACCTTGAGATATCTTAATTACGATAGCCTCACACCTCAGGCTATATAATCGGATATAACGTGCAGGCCCACTATGCTAGTATCTATATCAATTCTAACTAAGCGCCTTTTTTGTCTATTCTGTTAACGTCCATGTTTTCACACAGGTCTAGACGTTTGCGCCCTGGTGAGGACTGGAGCTGGGTTTTTATGGCTGGATGTTCTTCCTGACCAAATAAATATCTATCAATTGTCTCCGTATATAATTCTGTTGTATGAGGACATTTAAATTCTGTTACGCTAATCATTCAAACATGCAAACTAGCACCAGTTAAACCTTACTTGGCACGGAGCTGTGACGTCAGATGCTCTGAGTCCAGCTTGTGACACAATGCCTCTCGCAACGTTGGCAGCATCGACAGAACTAGAAATTAAAATATCGTAAAACAAAAGGCATGGTAAACAAAACAAATACATAATAAACTTTAAAAACTTCTACGCCTCATTAACTATTACAAAATAGTAATTAAAAGCACTTAATTTATTCCAAGGCAAAACCAAATGCTATCAAATGTAACGTTTTTACACAAAATTCAATGTAGCGTATGAACAAAACATCAGATGTATATACAGAACATTATTGTCAAAAGAAACGTCACATGTTTCATAACACAACAAGTTTCATCATATATGTCATTACATTAAATACCGTATATCATTCTGCTAAGCTAAAAACAAATCGAATCAGATAAAACAATTAGTACTTAGATAATAATCTCAATATCACCTGTAGTGTTACATGTTCGTTGATTGCTATCAAAGTGATGCTGTCGTCTGCAACATGATACATTGTGGTGCCTGATACAGCGTGATACATTTTAATACACAGGTATATTCAAAAATGACAACCTTATCGTAGGCCCATGCTAAAATATTGATCACAAAAATTGCATCCTGTGATTAAAATTATGTGCACAAGAAAAATATCTGGAAGTCAAAGCGATATATGCCACATGGACATGATCTTTTTGCAATTTGCCTTTATTGGAAAGTATTGTAATATTTTACAATTTACTTAAATCGCTTTGATATATCAATAGTTTGATATATAAAGTAACCAATCGTAAAAAAGGCTGCTACAGATAACACAATTATATATTGTACCTGGCATAAACTAAGCATTCGGCTGTGCCGCTAGCTTGATAATCCTGTAGCTTCTTGCGTGCATACTTCCCCAGTAAGACAGCACCTGAAGCACAAGCATACGATAATATTATGTATCTTTATTTTGTAACGAGGACAGGACAAAAACAAACATAAACAAGGGTGCGCAAAATATATTATACATTTTGCGTTCAACTTGATGCTGCCTTCCACTTGCTGCTGCCTTCAACTTGATGCTGCCTTCCACTTGCTGCTGCCTTCAACTTGATGCTGCCTTCAACCTGATGCTGCCTTCAACTTGACTAAAGTAATGTAGCTCCTTATAAAAAATACGGTTATTGCTGGGAAAGGACAACAACAACGCAACCTTAGGATTAGTAAATCAGGGTTAGGGCCCCGTCAAGGTTAGGGCTAAGGGTTTAGGGTAGGATTAAGTTCGATTAACGCTAATTTCATAACCCCAGTACCTGCACTGTTGTTGTCCTTTCCCAACAATAATCACAACATTCGTTCTTCTTCACCAATCGTCGTTTTTGAATTTTCAGACGATTGGTTAACTTCGAAGATTCTTGACAGAAAAAGTTAACCAATCGCCTTTTCACGAATCGTCGAAGTTAACCAATCATCCAATCTCCTAACCTACAACGGGGGCCGGTGCATTACATTATTCCTAACCCCATTCGCATTCCGAGATCAAGCTAGTTCTAGTTTCTCACCCCCGACGACGACGCCAGCAAAGATGAACTTCTTGCGATGGCGCTTCACGAAGGACCAGACTCTTCCGAACATGACGCTAGCTGTCTAACATCTATCCACCGCCCAACGCGCCCAGTTGCTCGGTGGGAGGGGGGAGCGTTCTATCCTAAAATTGGCAATGTTTACTTATTTTATTAATTTAAAAATTAATCTTATTTATTTTTTCACAGGTCACAATTTGAACCCAGAACAAAAACAAGCTGCAAAGTTTGCAAACAGAAGGACCGTTCATAAAAATTGTAGGCCTAAAAGCCATGCAGACTTTTGATGCGTGAAACATTGTATTATTGCTTTCGCTCTTGCTTCTACCAGTCCCCCCTTTCGCCCCCCTCGCCCTCCTCAATAACACTTAAAGAGGAGTCCCTGGAATTCGCCCAAAAACTCCGATTGAAACCGCAGAACGTACTGGTTAAAAGTTTATAGAGCAAGACTGTCAGGAGTCAGGAAAAACTTTGTCAAAGTTTAACAAATTAACCCTCGTTCGAAAGTTCTTACAATAATGAAAGAACCGATGAAAATTAATTTTAACGTCATTATTCAAGTAAAATCTTATCCGCACCATACCATTAGGCAAATGCATTGTTTAGTTTCTTTGCGATGAAGGGCCGAAGGCCGTTTAAAAATAGAGACGTAGATGCTTAGAGCTAGCTTTCTCTCTGTATATGCTACAGTTTAATTTGTCAAATTAAAGCGTTAGTCTAAGAACCGATGAGCATAACTTCTAGCCCATTCCCATTAAAATCAAAACCAAACCATAACATCAATTCTTGAATCTTAAAATAACAATTATACGGCAACTCTCACTCATTCACTTATGTTTTTGACTGAAAACTGTCGCACGTACAGCTGATGCTGGCCTGCAAAGGAAAGTCCTACAG
>JAQIWG010004730.1:0-15548 GCA_034695025.1 Chamaedrilus cognettii | reverse complement strand
TTGAAAAAATGAGTTTTAAGCCTGGATTTAAAGGAGGAAAGGGACTTGGCCGATCTGATGTCCTCCGGTAGATGGTTCATAGGCTTACATATATAATAGGCTTACATTAGCGCCAAGCAGCAAAAGCATTTGGAACTCATCAACCGAAAAATGTTGGCAATAATTATTATACAGGCCTAATACTGAGCAGATTAGGATTGGCCAATCAATGTCCAAATAACAGCCAGTCGCTACAGTGGGGGTGGGGGGCGGAGTTAATGGAGGCTTGGAATCCCCTCACAATTCATTTGCCCTCCTCCAGCTTTTTGCCCTAAGAAATAGTCTTTTCAATGTTGGCTCCTGTTTATATTTTATCGCCTCCCCCCCCCTCCCAATATG
Organism: Chamaedrilus cognettii; assembly: GCA_034695025.1. Lineage (NCBI taxonomy): Eukaryota > Metazoa > Annelida > Clitellata > Enchytraeida > Enchytraeidae > Chamaedrilus > Chamaedrilus cognettii. Next base: position 15,170 of record JAQIWG010004730.1, on the reverse strand, counting down.
TAAGCTATAGCCTAGAAGCTATCGCACACCGGATGCCGGTGTCCACCGGCCCGAGCAGTATGATAGAAATGTGCTATGTCAGTCATAAACCGGACCGTTGTTTGATATTCACGAATGTGTTGATTTTATTTGGAATCAGAATGAATCAGGAAATTCAGCGCAGGGTATTATCAACAAAAGTATCGGCAATATTCAAAGCAATCGACCGCAAATAATTATTGTCATGCATTAGGCCTGTAGGCCTAACGATGTGCAATAGCGGCTAGGCCGTGCATTAATTAGGGTGCATGTTTTAAACATGAGACAAAATGTCAACCACGGGACTAGGCTTATAGCTATTACATCTAGGCCTACAATGCAGCCTGCGTGTAAAGATTGACACGTTGCATGCTTGGCCTGGTTTCAAACCGCTGCGAGATTCGTTGGTTGTGTGCACTAAAACAACACCGTAAGACCGATGGGGAGCTAAGGACGTAGAACTGAAGCCATAGTACCGGCAGGCCTAGTATGCTCAACTGCAGCATTGTAGTCTTTACGACAAGGTCGCAACAAAACTCTGCAATAAACAAGGCATGTCCTGCTCAGCATTCAGTAATTAGGCCGTCTTTAGACCACACAATAACTATGCAGGCACTCGCTCAGACGGCAACCACGTGTCCTAGTACAACACTCGGCACTGAGCGGCAGACCATGATTTGGTGAAGTCGGTGCCATTAATTAGAAGGCTTGTAATTACATGTAGATCCATATTGGCATCGCGCATTGGACGCGTGAAAGCACTGTAACTTTCTGTTAGGCTATAATACTGGGCTGCTGAACATTTGCTAGCAGCTTAGATCATTATTATTGATTGTTGTGAAAAATGCACACGCGCTAATTAATATTTCTCAACGATCGTTTGGTTTTCATGACATGACCACAAGTCATGCCTGCATGTATTCACGTGAATTTATCCAAACTCGTTCGATGGGAGAGAGTGAAAACTGAGGACACTGAAGAACCAGGCAGGACCTCAGGGTGCGAGCGGGACCAAGGGTCATTATGCAGATTGGAGCGGAACGACGTTCGCTGCAATCAGGGCCCCGTCACCCGACATGTCGCGGCAACCTCAGATCTTATCACCCCATGCAGTGCTGCTGCGGGGCGCTAATGCCGCAACACGGCTATCGTAACGCAATCGAGTGACACGGCGCAGCCCACGCCTTCACAAACACGAGACACTGCATGATCGCGCCTGGCTCGCGTAGGGACTCGCACCGACTTACTATAGGCCAGGGAGAATCAATATAGCTTTCTTCCAGAAAATTGTCATGATTGTATAAGTAGCCTAGTAGACCCGTGCTAGCTAAATTCATACTAGTAGATTAGCCCATTATTTCGTGGCAAAGTTTACGTCTCCACTTTTAGACCATCATACCTATCAGGCTTGTATTAATAATATTATATATACATATAGGCCTACCTAGAGTTTTTTTTATTTTAAACGTAGGTTTACCAGTGACTGCAGTGTTGTGATCGGGGTGGGAGGGGGGGGGTGTTGACAGAAATTTTTGACAATAAAATTCTATTGTTGTGCTAAATTACAGGCCGGGGGCAAATTTCTGGGGAGGTAAGCCAGTTTTTTGTCTCATTTTGCACTGAGTTTCCTCATTTTCTTAATTTTGACATGTGGAACTAATTTATTTTCATACTGGTGGGGTGTATGGTGCAGCCCCACTCACTTATCATTGTAAACCGCCCTGGCAGGACCTGGTGCCCAGTTTGTTATCTGTTACGGTAGCCAAACAAGGTTGGCAAGCCTCTGAGGCCTATCCTTTTCTTGAGATTTTGGACTAAACTCTTATCGAACCAGTTCAGAGTTTCAGACGCTTGTCGGACGCTCATTGGCCAAGCACTGCACGACGTGTCGAAAAAGTCTGAGCTAAATACACAGTCGTTGATTAGATCAGGGAGCTGCAGTAAATAGACTAGATCAATGTTTGGATCCTGGGGATGAAAAAATTGGCTCTTAAAATTTTACTTAAAATTTACAAAATGGATTACAGGCTCAACATTGATCATTCGATGTTATTAATAAAAAATTAGTTAATTTTTGTGTCTTGCTAATTTGAACAACATAAAATTTTAAGTAACATAGTTAAATATAAACTCTATATATAGCTTTTTTAATGCTTGTCCCTTTTTGCGTGCAATTGTCGGGTATATAGTAGCGAAGGAATATTTTGGATAATTTTGCTTTGAATTTGCGCAAATTTTGACGATTTCTATTAAACTATTAAGCGACGTGTGGAATTAGGTAAATTAGGCATAATTCAGGCCTGAGTTGCTTTTAAATATTGTATGGCTGCAATTTGATTCCAACACAAATGATGTTTGCAATGCAAATAATATAGATTGTGCTATGTATGTGAAAATTACGTAGGCCTATAATGAAAACTAGCTAGGCCTTGCTAATATCATTAAATTACCCGTTTGTTGACCCTCTCACTGTGTAAAATGAAATTTAAATCAATTTAAAATTGAAGATAAGGTTTTACTTCATTTTAGCGGTATCAATTGTAGGCAATGCATAGTAATTTTGCCGGTAGTCTGATGCTAAATTAATTATATTTAGTTGTAGGCTATAACAAGCAGCTACGCCGGTGCCAGTGATGCATCACGCAAAGAAATGCTACTCATTGTATCCGATATTGCATGCAGTTGTACACGAATCCTATTTTAAGAACAATGTAGAGTTTATATTCCTGGGATATTGTCACAGTTTTGTCTGTGTAGGCATACAGCCGATCATGCAGACTCTTCCTGGTATTCTATTGGTCGGTGCTGTCTTTGTTCTCGTCCTGTCATTGGCTGCTGCCGAGGATGCGAAAAAGAAGGGACTTCAGATTGGTGTGAAAAAGCGCATCGATGCAGACAAGTGCACGATCAAGTCGAAGAAAGGAGACAGCCTAAAGATGCACTACACGGTCTGCTTGTTTGAATTGTGCATGAACTGTTCGGGGCTTGATGTGTCGGATATGATGGATTATAAAATATACTGCAGTGAGATCAGATTCTGACTGTTGGTAGCTGATTGCTAGAAAATCTTAAATGCAGCACTAATTAAGATAGACTTTGTATTGTAGTTCTAAATGGATTGGTGGGCAATTTTTAGAATTCTGTTGTCAATTTAATAGTCATAATTACATTTGTCTCAGTTGATTTTATGATTAATAAATACCCATTTATCAATTGTTTTGAAGTTATTTTCTATCTAAGCATGACCAGTCGTTGCCTAGCTTTTTGTTTTAGGAGATTTTTTTTTGTCATTTTGAGAGTGATGAACTGGCGATTAAGTATGAATCATGTTACAATATTTGAATTTTAAACCTTGCTTAATTTATCAATATTGCATTTATTTATTATAAGTTGTTTGTTCTCATTATGTTAACGTGCGACTAAATACGGTATTGAACTCAAACTACAGGGTACACTGGAGGACGGTACAGAGTTTGACAGCAGCATTCCGCGCGGAGACCCGTTCACTTTCACCCTCGGGACCGGTCAAGTCATCAAGGGCTGGGACCAAGGCCTCATTGGGTCTGCTTTATAAATAATTATTATTCTGAGATCTAGCACTTGAGGTTTGAGATACTATGCATTGTGACAATTATGTTAATACAATAGAGGAATGATTTCAAATTGTCAATATTGGGCTAGTCAATTGATGTGACTTAATTATAAGTAGGCCTACTTCCGTTGTCCCACCCAGGATGTGTGAGGGCGAGAAGAGAAAACTGGTCATTCCCTCAGATCTCGGTTATGGAGACAGGGGCTCCCCTCCCAAGATTCCAGGTTCGTCTATCTTACACATTGATTTTTGTAAATGCATGCAAATGCAAATTCAGAATGTATGTTGCTTCTGCCTACAGAACTGGTTATGAGATCTGATATGCCAACATTATATTGTGTTTGGTGCTTTATAGAATGCTACTTAAATCAACGATCGTTGCGAAATGCGGATTTTAAATAAAAATTTAGAATGCCGTACATTTGCTTGCAGAAATTTTATAGATAGCCGGTTTTGTTGTCTAGTTAGATTTGATGTTAGACTAGTTAGACCTGGGAACTGCGGCTAGCTGGTCCCTGAGGCTGGACGAGGGGAATCCGGGCCCGACAATCACGGGACCGGATGGGGTCGCCACCACCACCACCAGTTAGATTTGATTATATAAGCAATGAAAGATGTGTTGTTTATTCATTCTTCAAGAATTGGTTTTTATAGAATTAATAACGTTATTGAATAAATTTAAATTAAATAATTGCACTGAATGGTAATGACTCCTGTAACAACAGTGCCTAAATATTATAGTGGAAGCCTTGAATCATCAAAAAATGATTTTCTTATTTGATTTTGAGAAATTTAGCCAGCGTTAATAAATCATATATTGGTTTGTTTGCATTTCGCAGGTGGTGCCACTCTGATATTTGAAGTGGAGCTGATAAAGATAGATCGCCGAGACGACCTTTGATGACGCTGTCAGTAACCAATAGACAGATGCAGAACGAGGTCAACTCGTTTTGTGTAATCAGTGGGCTGTTACGTTCTAGTGCTCTCTTTGTGTGCAGTCTGGTGACTGACTCTGAAGCCAACATTTCTATGATTTTTTTTGATTCCTGAATAATGAACATATTTAAAGTTACCTTGCGTACCTAATGTCAAAGAGTCATTTACATGGCTCGATATATATTCGACATTCAAAATTGAATTCATGCGTATTGCGTAACAACATGTATAGTTTGTCACTAACATCGCCTTCATATGTAGCTGTACCGTTGATAAAATTCAACCCATCAATATTTTACTGCATGGTGACAATTTGAAATCGATGACTGCAGTGTTCCCAAAATTTACATTTTAATTTTGTTTTGGGTCGCCTCATTTGCTTCGGAGTTTGACGTGTTGACGGGAAAATACCCTAATGCGTCGAGATTTCACTTTAATTCATGAAATGAAAGACGGCGCGCTGTAACAAAAAATCGATTTTTAACCTTGATTATTTCGGATATATTCTCTAGCAGATATAAAAATTTTGGGCTTCTAAAGCATGATATATGGTGCATTGCAACCCGCCTTAATACATAATGTTGAAGAGACTATACAGAATATTCATAGAATTATGAGAAGTTAAATATATTTCATCTATTCGCTAATTGTTTATAACCAAAATGATTCATGATTGGAATTAATTAGATGAATACTCTGTTCAATTCAATGTTATTTATGTACCATACTTAATAATTAATTTTTAAAGTTGATTCTTGCCAAGAATGTTAAAATACGGATGAGATCTATGTTTTCAAGTTGAGCAGTGCATATTTTATGTAATGTTGTCTTGTTCAATGATTGTAATTTAAAATTATTTAGTTGTTAATCTACATTCAAGTAAGTTAAAGATTAGGCTTACTGTGTAATTGTTTTCTCGTAAGCAACATTATTTGTATCAATACTTTTTTGAAACACTACCGTAGTAGTAGTTTCATACGTTTAGAAAATAAATGTTGTTAGGGGTTGCAATTGGTCACGTCATGAATTGTTTTGCAACTTGCTAGTGGTTAAATATGAGTCTTCGCATCTATTATGTATCGGTTTAACTTCTGACAATAATATGGCTCAATATACACTATTTGCTTCGTAAGTGTTACTACTGTTAACATGACTACTTTAAGAGGTGCCTTAATTGTGGCTGATATCTTGATGACTAGGTATATCGGAGCATAAGTCATTGCCTCTTAATAGTCTGAAAATGAGAATAGTTGCAACTCCAGTACTCCCAAAATTACTATGCGGTGACTATTTTATTGAAGATTCACTCAAAATTTGATTTGTTTCATTACTGTTCACTATGCTTTGGTATTTATATTTATGCAGCTTTGCAATAATAATAATTATTGTATGGTTGATTTAAATCATTTGTTTGAAAAGTTCTGATGGTTTGACAGTAAAGCACAAAAATTGTTATGCTTTGTGTTTGTGTTCTATTTCATTGTTTATTAATGGACCCTCATTAATAGCATACCTACACCTGCTGTTGGAAGTCAAAGTTCAGTAAGATTAAATGCGTTCTCTATGAGAGGGACTTTGTCTAATAGAAACTGCAGTCCTAGGCATCTGGACTATTGTATAGTTTAGCCTGTTCTGTTATTATAATACAAATTGAAACATGTCAATTAAGTAAGAATTAAATACGTGTTAATTTCGTTTTATTAGCGAAATGTTTAAAACTCAGTCTAATTCACACGGTCGTCCAAGTTTAAAATATCAAGAAGTCTACAGTCTACAGAAGAGCATAGGCCTATTAACAACGAGATATATCAATAAGAAAACATTTCAAAAAGATTTTAAAATTGGTAAATCACGTACCTAGCTTAATGCGATTTAAGTCAACAGCGAATTTAATAAAAAGATGAACAGACAATTGAAAATTATAAAACTGCGCAAGTCTACCATCACGCGTGCAGCATAAGTCTATCATTGTAAGAGTCTGACGTTATATAAATAACGAAAATACGAACGCTGCTGACACATTAAACCATTTGAAGAAAAAGTGCAAACATGATAGACACTTCATCAACTCAAACAATCTCAAAGCAACATCGAACACATACCGACAAGATCTATCTGATTAGAACTGAAAATTGTTTGTACAAATACAGGACTGATACATTACGATACATACAAACCTAAATAAATAAAAAATCATGATTTAACGCGTGTTTCATTCAATATTATACATAGCAATGCAAATAGATTTCGCGCAAATAGATTGTTCACTTAAATAAAAACTGCGTTCACCCAACTTATTCAAGAAGAACAAAATGTTAGTTAAGATTTCTCAGTCGCGGAGGTCAATATTTAATAGCCGAATATTTGAATCTTGCCTAATATAACCACAATTTTCTTGAAAAATATAATAAAAAATCAATTTCACAAATTAAACCGCATAATTTGATACAAAGTTGGCTTCAAACGAGTCGAAGTTAAAATATGAGAGATTGCCGTGGCTTTACAATTCATTAACAGGTGAAATGCTTGAAACACGGAGAAGAGGATTTCAATTTCAATCGTCTAGACGAACAAATATGAATGATGTGTGATTGGCTTGCATGCGCATAAAGATGCAGCTAGATTACAGAGATCTTACAAACCTCTCCCTGCTGGATCTTTCCAGAATCTGCCTCAAAAGATCAAATGTACCGTTTTTGCACGCTAAGCGACGCCGTCTTCCGAAAACATGCGTACGAGCCTTTTCCCGTGAGATAGTTTCATGGTGGTTATAAGCAGAGTTAATTTTAGTCCCGATGAAAGCGGCGTAGCGTTACGCCTCCATCTTAATTAAGTCGCGTCGTCTTACGCCCGCGCCATCAAAATATGAAGTAGCGTACACAGTAGGCCTTGTTTATTGATTTTAACGCGTAACGCTACCTGTTTCTATTTAAGCATAGAAATTTCATAAACCTTGTTTTCAGCGCACAACGCCTCCTAAAATAAACCCTAGTTATATGCAATATATATAGGTGATCAATAGAAAGACACTTGGAAGACTACTGGAAAGATGTAGTGTATAAAGTACCTAAGTACTTTAAGTACCTTCTGTACCCTAAGAGTTAATGCTGTGCGTAATTCCTATTGTCATTCATTAATTTTCAAAGACAAAGTCAACATTAGAAAGAGCTTCAAGATAAAACATACACAAATAAATAAAATCAGAGCGCGCATACCGGTACTGCATAAATCGGCACGTTTGGAAAATAGAATAGCGGCACATCAAAACAGCAAACAAAAACTGTTTTACAATCGAAGATAGAGGCGAGCGCTTTGAGCTTTCGAGATAAATCATGCGAACGCAATCCGAGCCTTGACAATTTAATCATGCGAATTGACCGCAACTGTTCGTAGTATTTACACAAATTCTTCGCCAGACCGTAGGAAACATACACCACTGTCGTCCGTTACGCATCGAGCCACAAAAATGATGCATAAAAAAAACTCTGAGAACAACTTTGGATTCAAAACCAATTTTCTCTTATATTCAAAAATAAAAACCCTTAAGCGCGGACAATTTAAAAATTGTCATTGTCAATGTACTGAAGCACAACGTTGAAAAGTACTGAACACTTCAACCTTGATCACGCGGTATCCAGAAGAGGGCAACAAGGAAATTTAAAAGCACATTATCACAGAAATTTTTTGGATGAGTAACCACAAACCTGCACACTACAGGGCATCTTTGCTCAAAATAACTTCTCTCTTAAAAGCCTCATTTAATATTATTACTTGCCTCTCTTTTAAAAAGCCTCATTTAATTCTATTCAATGCGTTTATCGCCACAAAACGTAATGGAACCCCAACTTCTCGAGTCACTAGATGTAAAATTAAGCCAAACCGCAGAATCTCTAAAGAATTCAAAGTAACCCCACCATCCAAAGAGAGTTCTCTCAGAAACACAAAACGCATGTGCTAACAATCCCTAAACGACGACATACGACTGACTGGCCAATACAACACAATGTCATATGACTCATACTGGCCAACGCTGTCCGGCTAACAAAGCATTGAGTGAGAACAGATAGAAGCCATAAGCTGGCGCAGCGGACGGTGTGAGTGGGGTGTGAGAAGAATTGTGCGGTGAGGGAGGGATCAGCAGCAGGAGGGGGGTGTCAGTCGACGTGGTCCTGAAATATGAGTTTGACCTGGCCGGGGTGGCCGCTGACCGGGGTCGCGCAAAAGGGACATGCGGCCTGGAAACCCAGACAGCCGTGGGGGATGGGGATAGAGACCCAGTACCTGCAACCAACCAGCAGCATTACTCCTTATTTGTCTTATTTACTCCTCATTAACCGCTTCAATAATTTCCTCATTATGCACGATTTTACACTGATTTTACACTGATTTACTGTTATCACTTTATTTTTAATCAATTAAAAACTTTTCAAGATCTTTGGAGTTTAACGACTGCATGCAGTAACAAGGATCATTACAGTCCATTTCATACCTTTATGGTAGATGAGCCAGTTTTGATATTTTCTATTTGGTAATACATGGTACTTAGCACGTATTTTAACTTATTTTCGATAAAAAATATGATACGTCTGCAGTCCATACAGGTACTGAGTACTTAAAAACCATTTCCCTTGCTTGAATTGTCGCATACGCCTTAGGATCATAAAAAAAAGCAGAAAGAGCGCACTTGATGGTTCTCTCTGACGCCATGTGGCCGCAGGGACAGAAGCAGTGCGTCGGCGTGTCGCTGTCGAGGTAGAAGCTCGTCTCCTGTCCCATCTGCAGCTTCACAAACGCTCCTTCCTGTCGTGCCAAACACCGCAAGAACTCACAACAAGCTTGCGCAAAGCTAAGTTGGGAAAAATAGAAAAATATGATAAAAATTACAGGATAATAGAAGATTGAATCTTGGCAAGAGATCGCAGACATCGAGCAAAAAGAGAATAATTATCATTGCAGCATGTGCAGTTGCTCACTTTGTTCATTAGCACACATTTTGAATGCACACCTTCTATTACAGCTCTTAGTTAACCTTTAAGTCAATGTTGAATCTTTCAGATGTATGTACATTCCGTTTGCAAAATAATCCGCAACAAATGACGTACCAAGCACAAATATTGTGCCCTCATCTCAAAATGACACAAAGCCATCTCAGCTTTTGCTTGTTTGTTGCATAACGACACATCAGCACAGGACCATCTTAGTGCCCAACTCAGCTATAATATGTTTTACATCTCCAAAACAAGGATAAATTGTCTAACATATCGTCTAATCTCCACAAACAATTTAGAACTACAGCAGTCTCGATAAAAAGAAGTACAGAACAAAGAATACAGGACTAGATCGATGACCTCGCGACAGAGCGGGCAGATGTTTGAGTTGGGGCCCTTGCCCCAGCTGTGCTGCCCGTGAACGTGTCCACACGCGAGGTACACGTAGGGCGTGCGCTCAGACTCGCTCAGCGTATTCTTGAGCGGGAGGACAAGCGTGTTGAGACCCACCGGGCACTGCGGCCGACCCGCGTTTATCTCCTCTATCCGGTACTCTAGCTCACGCTTGCTCTAGAGGGACACAGACACGGAGACTGATATGCAGAGATAAAAACACACGGACACTACAACCAACCTGCGTTTATCTCTTCTGTCCGATACTCTAGCTCTCGCTTGCACTAGAGGGACACAGACACTGAGGGTGACAGGGAGAGAGCTAAACACACACACTGAATATAGACATTAATACGACTCTAAACACATCTCACTGTTGAAAAAAGCAATATACCAAACAGATAAAAGATATTTGAAAGATATTGAATTTAAAGTAACCAGTAACATCCCGATCTCGGATTGGTATTTAGTTATAAGTACTATTTATTAATAATTCATCGCTTGCTAATAATATCATTGCTGGAGAAAGTAGAATCTCACAGGTGCGTTGAGGAGGCCCGTGGCTGAGCGCCAGAGCAGTGTCGCTCCACACAGGTCTATCAGAGTCCCGTCTCTTAGTATATTGTTCTCTGACCTGACCTAGAAACAAACCAACAACAGCCAATAGAGTTCCGTTTATGAGCATGTTGTTCTCTGACCTGACCTAGAAATAAACCAACAACTGCCAACCACTGATGACTGCCGAATATATATCTGCATCTTCAATGCTAAAGCTACAGCAGCTCATTACAAGCATCTATTTACAAATGCGTCTAGGATTCAGACGGACGAACGATGGACGATGGATGTCGCAGGCTATGCGTAGCCTATATAGCATCTCTGTACTAACCTGTCAAAAACTATTGAATCTATCGAAGTGGCGATTCGCCAACTTATCCTAGATCTAGATTCCCCAACATCCCTCCCTCTAGATCTCCCTCACTCCCGCACCCCCCCCCGCCCCCACTCCCCTCCACTCCCCCCCCCACTTTTCTCTCGGGGAACTCTGGGCTCCAAGAAAATGCTTTGTTCCCTGCTGTCGCCATTTGTGAGCCGAATATCTCGCGAATGATCTCAGTCTCTTTGTGCAGGCAAGCATCAACCGCTACCCCTTCTTTAGTTGCCTTTTACGATTGTCCCGGGGAGCTCTGGGCTGCGAGTCAATTCTTTGTTCCCTTCTGTTATCGTCAGTTGTGGGCCGATTGTCTCGCAAATTGTCTCATTTTCATCGTCTTGGAAAGTGTCAACCGCTCCCCCTTCTTTAGTTGTGTTTAACGACATTATGACTGCCACAGAGCTCTGGGCTGCAAGCCAATTCTTTGTTCTCGTCTGCTGATGCCATTTGTCTGCCGATTGTCTCGCAAATGGCCTCATTATCTTCTTCTTGCAAGTCAAGTCAACCGCTCCCCCTTCTTTAGTCGCCTTTACATCTGTCCCGGGGAGCTCTGGGCTGCAATCCAATTCTTTGTCCCCGTCTGCTCTCGCCAGTTATGGGCCGATTGTCTCGCGAATGGTCTCATTCTCTTCACCTCTGCAAGTCTCAACAGTCCCCCTTTTTTGCAGGGGCTGATCTGCTGGGGGTTATTGTAAGCGTAGCTGCAACAGGCATCTAGTTTCCAAAATTGCTGGACGTTTCAACGATATTTAAACAAAATATTTACTTGGGACCCATTCAATTAAATTCTATATCTCAAATATCTGTAAGAAAAAAATAATAATTAAATACCAGCACCGACCAGACTGCTTTTCTGCGGGGTGGACCGGGACTCCCTGAGTGCGTAGATCCCCCCCTCCACCGACACCTCCCTCCAGATGCCCGGCTTGGAGTCCCCGCCCCCGCCCCCGCCGCTCCCCCCACCCCCCTCTGAGAACCCGTCCATGGGGTGCATGAGAAGGATACCGTTGGTCGTGAGGCCGTCTATCTCTCCCTCTGTGTACCACTTGGTCGCCTTCTCCTGCACACACAGTCGGGCGCTGTGGCGTGTGGAGGGGACAGGCATTGACTCCATAATGCTCAGCGGCTTGAAAGAAGGCTTACGCATGCAGCAGTATATTGGCTGACATCATATCCACGCATATTTCACGCGCCGTAAAGAAACCGAAATAGATAGATAACATACCATAAAAAAATTCTACAACATAATAATATCAGTCACAATTCTGAACCGCTGCTCATTGGCGAATTGATGTGAATAGCATGTAGCTAACTTCCATATCATAATTATATGCTGAGTACAGGGCCCGATCCAGGTCTTGCAAAAAATTCACCAAAAACTCGCCAAAAGAATTCTTATTTGGCCAGGCCATACTTTTTTTAGCCAAATTTGTTGCACAGTTGTTCCCTTCGGGGACACTGGAATAGGAAAATTATATTATAGAAATTTTTTGCTCTGTTCGTCATCATAAAGCCAATAATTGAGCCTCAAAGAACGAAGGATCAATAAAAACTTCGCCAAGAGGTTTCGCCAAATTGAAAAAAAATGCCACCTGCTCAAAAAAATCTTTTTTTGTGATTTTGGTGACCGGCAGAATAGATTTTAGTTAAGGATCATACGTAGCTGAGGTACTTAGTTATGAATTATAGTAATTAGTTGAGGATCATATTTAGTTGAGGATCATACATAGTTGAGGAGCATAGATAGTTGAGGATCATATTTAGTACAGGATTATACCTAGTTGAGGATCATATTTAGTTGAGGATCATATAAAGTTGAGGATCATACTTAGTTGAGGATCATACTTAGTTAAGGATCATACTTAGTTGAAGATCATACTTAGTTGAGGATCATACTTAGTTGAGAATCATAGTAACTAGTTGAGAATCATACTTCGCTGAGGATCATATTTAGTTGAGGATCAAATATAGCGGAGTATCATATATAGTTGAGGATCATACTTAGTTGAGGATCATACTTAGTTGAGGATCACAGTAATTAGTTAAGGATCATCCTTAGTTGAGGACAGGACCTGATCTGGGTCTTGCAAAAAATGTGCCAAAAAATTAGCATCAAGAATTCTTTTTTCGCCAGGCCACACTTTTTGTCGCCAAATTTGTTGCACAGTTGTTCCTTTTGGGTACAAAAATTATTGCTCTGTTCATCATCATAAAGCCAGTAATTGAGCCTCTAAGAACGAAGGATCAATAAAAACTTCGCCACAAGCTCTCGCCAAATTAAAAAAAAATTGCCAGCTGCTCAAAAAATTCTATTTTGGCAATTTTGGCGACTGGCAGCTCAAGCCCTGGCTGACTATGATGATAATGAATGATGAATGATAATATGATAATGACTATATAGGCTGCTACTATATAAACAAATACACACACCATTGGCATAAAACATCATCCAGGCAACACCGGTGCCCGATGACAGCCACGGACCCCGAAATAGACTTTAAACCACTTATTATTATAATTATATTTCCTTTAGGTTCAAACCAGGTGAGCGCCACAAGGCAAACCTACTTGAATAGACCCATCATATACAAAACCAGAACTACAGGAAACAGTATTAAGACAACAAACAGTCTGTTAAGCCAAAACTGACCCCAAGGAAGATGTTTTTGCCTGAGTCGAACCCCGCGGCGTAGATGCGCGCCATGTAGGGGGCGCCGCGCTGCACGATGATGCGGCACGCAAACCGAGAGATGGTGCTCTGCTGCGCGACCACCGAACTGTCCCCTCGCAGGCTGCCGGGCACCGTATCCATGACGACAAAGTCTATCGGGTCCTCCGACGAACGACCCACCTGCGGACGTTTGTCCGCAGTTAGAACTCGCACAGCAAATTATTAATAGCCTTCTTCTGTGCGTGACGTGCGCGTTGCGTATCGCATAGAAATGCAATGCAGGGGCGTAAAATTTCTGAATAAAAAAAATTAGTTTCCTATCATTTGATCTATCTCTTATCTACATCTATTGATCTTCATTGCAGATGCTGTGCATACTAATGATAACTGACGACATAGAAATCATGCATACACTAAAACTAAGAAGCTAACCTTACGTGTAGATCGAATAGTCACTACACAATTGATCGAAATTCGCTAAATATGACTGGCAAATACATATGTCTCAGAGCAAGATCTCAGCCCAGGCGATGCATGCAGCCTCTTGAAAGTAGTATTGCGAGCTGTAATTATATTACTCCCACCCCAGGGCAAGGGTTCTTGCCTGGAATATGTCGGTGTCGGTGTCAAGGTCGTACCTGGAACATGTCAGTGTCGGTGTCAAGGTCATACTGGACGATGACGGCCTCGCTGCGACTGAGCGTGTAGGACACGGAGTGCTGGTGTGTGTTCTGGATCAACTGTACGCGCAGGGCAATAAGCACGCGCAATGAGTAGAGATGTCAGAAATATGTGCGGCAAAATATTGAGAAAAATTGCAGCTAGGTTTGCACGAAATTGTGAAATTACTCGCGTGTTGGGCGGCACAAAATAAAGGCAAAATATCACGCATCTCGCAAAAAATTATTAAATATCTTAACATTTATTTTTAAATAGCAATATATTGCCATTTTTTGAGATGCAAAGTTTTTTTAACTGGCTGAAAAATTTCAAAATTTTCGCAAACAATGTTCAATTTATTCAATTTTTTAGGATATTGCCAAATATGCGGAATATTACCATATCTATTTAAAATAGCAGAAAATTCTAAAAATTGTGATACCATACTGCATGTGATATATGCGATCTGAATTATCTGAGGCCTCTAACAATGAGCTTCAATATTCATAAGTTAGCATCAAAAGATTTGAGACTAATAAAAACACTCTTTTATAAATACAGGTACTGATAATTAATACAAGATTACATAAATTAATATTTATCTGATGATATGTTTTTGTGATTTTTGCATATGTTGTGGACGTTGAGGTCTACGTTTGTTGCATAGAAGATTCTGTGATATCCCCACTTGAAATAGGCCTAATGCAGCCTATAGTGATGCTACGGTTCAATCGCGAGACATAAATGATTGCAGATAAATTGACAAATACTACACTCAGCTTGTCACCAGCAAAACATGTTGAACGTTCCATCGGTTCAGTAACAAACTCTCAACAGAGAAACATTTGTATGTAAGAGAATAATTATTTCACCGTGGAGCTAAACACTGCATGCCCGCCCCGGGCATGGGCGCCCGCAGGATTTGATCTAGGGGGGTGCAAAACACACTTTTACAATCTAGGGGAATGCAAGTCTCGA